>PYHW01009486.1:12358661-12374593 GCA_013186435.1 Turdus rufiventris
CCAGGGGCCCACGGCACCGCGCCTCCCGGTTCCAGGCGGGCCCGGGGCCCACGGCCACTGGGAGGAGGCAGGCCCGGGGGCCCACGGCACCCCCCACTCCCGGGTCCATGCGGGCTCGGGGGCCCATGGCTGCCGGGTGGGGGCGGGGCCTCGACCAGCAGCCTCGCAGGAGGAGCTGGGGGCAGAGCCTCGCTGCAAAAAATAAGTGCGCCCTATAGACGGGCGCACCTTATCTGATCTACATTGTTGCAAATTTTGCTGACTCCCAGCAGGTGCACCTTATAGTCAGGTGCACCTTATGGTCGTGAAATTACTGTACTTACCTGATTAAAAAAATAGAAAGTAAAACTCATCCTTTTTCTGATTTAAATCAATCACTAGTTTATAAACCCGTGATATACAAAATCAGCAAAGTTTCACCTTCATAATATATTGATTACCTCAGAAAGAACATTTTAACAAGAAACATTCAGAGATGTCCTTGAAGGGGCAGAACAGAACCAATGCTAAAGTGCAGTTATTTGGTAGCTCAAGTCCAGTGGCTGACAGCGAGGACCTGCTGCTTTCAGCCTTCAGGCGTCACATCAAGCCGGACAAACCACAGTGAAAGTTATTACCCAGACCTGATGCAGTACTTAATCCCCTTTCTGAAAGTGAAGATAACAGTTGATGTAATCTCTCATGAAATAACCTAAATTACTATTCTATGAGCAAGGTATGCTACAAACAGTTCTATCTGCTTTGTGTTTAAATGATGAAGTAAGGAAACAGAGTTGAACAATAGTTAATAGTTATTATCTTCTGGAACAGGACTTAATAACCATGAAAATATGATCTACCGTTGAATTGAACTTACATTTTATTAATTCTACTCTCCATTAAAAAGACATGACATTCATTTTGCAAGATCAAGTTTCTTCCACATTAAATTCTCTCTAAACTGGTATTTTGAGACCACACGGTCTGAGTTTAAAGCATAGATACTTTAGTGCATATATACGTATTTACCAGAATATAGAACCTGTTTATGTTGACCTGTCTTGTGAGGGAAGCCACCTGTAAACATACAAGACCATTTTGTTGTTCCAGCACTTAATACAGAGCTATCTGACACTTTGATAGTAAAAGCTGTGGAGCTTTATGCAATTGCAAGGCTAGGATTTTTGAAAATATTTTCCTTGTCAATGGAACCAAATGTTCTTCATTCTCTATGAACTAAAGAGAAGATATAGTTATACTAATATAAGATATTTCCATTCCAAATGCTCCTTAAATTTTTCCCCAGTGCTTTAAGATGCTATGGATAATTTCCTGCCAGAATGTTAGGCTCATGGCTTCTGTGCAGCTCTGCCCTGTGCAGTGCTCTAGAAATGTCTCACCTTGGGGCTAGTTGCTCCAAAAGATTTCCAGAAGCCATCTGCTTCACACAGTGAACATGTTCGGGTCTTTGGCCATTGAGTAGTCCATGTGAAGACATTCACCTAAAACCAGTAAGCATCTGAATCCCAACAGAGGCTACAACCTTCTCTCTTCTCCACTCCAAGTCTTCAAGTCTATTTCTGGATGTCTGATCTAGGCAAGACTACCACTTTCTAAGACCTGCGGTGAGATATGATCTGGAAAGAATAGAGTGATCTCACTCTAACCAAACACATGCCTCTAATGTGTACCTTAGTATCACCTGAAGTGCTCAGGTTTCAACCCTTTCTGGTGAAAATTTGACCTGCCAGATGCTTCAGACTCCTAATGTTATGACAAAAAACTCTGGCTGTCGTATTTGCCTGAAAATTTGGTATTTAGAGCTTTTGAATAACTTTAAGTGTTCCTAGAATATTCAAGATTTTGTGTAGCTGAAATTTTGTGACTAATCTTTTCAACCTTTCATTTTTAACGAGGCAATTTTAAGCCCATCCCTCCTATTTTTTCTTCTCTGAAGAAACTTGTGCCTTTGCTCCCTGAGTGAAGGCTGGAGAAACAGAGTTTCTGGTGAGCATGGGCCTGGGGCTGTTCTCAGTATGTCACAGTGTGAGGTTACCTGCAGCACTACTGCTTCTTCTAAGGTCATTGTCTCCCTGGTCTTCCAGGAGTCACACTTTAACCTGTTCAGGAACTTTGTTAACAGAGTCTCTTGGAGGGCAGTCCTGAGGGGCAAATGGGTCCAGCAAGGCTGGACATTCTTCAAGGAGGAAATCCTTACAGCACAGGAACAGACTGTCCTCATGTGCCAAAAGATGAGACACTGGGGAAGAAGGCTGGCCTGGCTAAACACCAGGCTTTGGCTGGAACTCAGGAGGGGAAGAAATATAGATTAATACCTTTAGAAGAAGGTGTAGAAAACTCCAAAGGAATACAAGGATGTTGTGAGGTTATGCAGGGAGAAGATTGAAAGGGCCAAAGGCCAGCTAGAACTGGCTACTACTGTAAAGAACAACAAATGTTTCTATAAATACATCAGCAACAAATCAAGGCCTAAGGAGAATCTGCATCATTTACTGATGCAAAGGGAAACACAGTGACAGAGAATGAAGAAAAAGCTGAGGTACTTAATGCTTTCTTTTCCTCAGTCTTTAATAATAAGACCAGGTGTCCTTAAGGTACCCAGTCCCCTGCGCTGAAGAGAAAAAGGGGGCAGAAATAAACCCCTGTAATCCAAGGGGAAAAGGTCAGTGATCTGCTAGACCTCTTGCAAACACAAGTTTATGGGCCTGGATGGGATCCACCCAAGGAGATGACGAAAGTTCTCACCAAGCCACGTTTTATCAGTACCAGAGGTGTCAGTTGGATGGAGGCTCACAAATGTGATACCAATCTGCAAGAAGGGCTGGACAGCAGGTCTGGGAAACTGCAGGCTGTCAACCTGACCTCAGTGCTGGGGAAGGCTGTGGGGCAGATTATCTTCAGGGTGATGACGTGGAACATTCAGGCCCTGTCTAACCAACCTGATCTCCTTCTATGACAGTGTCCCACTTCATGGATGAGGGAGAAGCTATTGATGTCGTTCTACCTGGACATTAGTAGACTTTGACAGCATTTCCCACAGCCTTCACCTGGAGAAACCATCTGCTTGTGGCTTGGATGGATGCATAGTTCACTGGGTTAAAAACTGCCTGGATGACCTGCCATGGGTTGGGGGTAGAGTGGAAAAGCTGGAAAGTTGCTCAGCAGAAAAGGACGTGGGTTGCTGGTGCCAGCAGCTGAACATGAGCCAGGGTGTGCCCAGGTGGCCAAGAAGGCCAATGGCATCCTGGCCTGCATCAGCAATAGCAGGGCAGCAGGAGTAGGGTAGGGATTGTCCCCCTGTCCTGGGCACTTAGGTGAGGCCACACCTAAATTCCTGTGCCCAGTGCTGGGCTCCCCACAGAAAGAAGGACACTGAGGTGCTGATGTGTGTCCAGATCACAGCAACGGAGTTGTTGTGGGGTCTGGAACACGAGTCCCATCACCGGGAGGAGTACACACTGGTTTAAATTGGTAGCAGATTGTTAATCCCCTGCCTGCTTTTTTGGGCCAAGAATGCCTCAGGTTTCATGTATCCTGTTGACAGTAGCAGGACTCTGTAGGTGTCAAAATCAAGCATTTTTGGTGTGTTACTGAGAAAGGTTAAAGCCACAAATGCATTATCCTTTTGATTCTTCAGGTGACTGAGTAAGAATTCCCTGCAGCAACAATAAATGTTTCTATTTGAGCTGCAAACTAAAATAAGAACACTTTCCTTTTACTGTTCTTTTCCAGAGTATGTATTCAGACTTCAGGCTGTGCTGGAGATTAGGGACATGTGTGTGTAAGACATTGGGCTGTACGGGTAGAAAGGGCCCCTTCCCTCTGCAGTCGAAGCTGAGTTCCCCCTGCTCGGCATCTGACCGTACCCAGCTGGACGTGAGCAGAAGGAAACTACGCTGACTGTTAAAAAACCCCTGTAACCCTTTAATAAATGCCATTTGCTGTCCACCACATTGGTGTCCAGGAGCATATAGACCTAGTGACCCTGGGGTGGGTCGCCGTGCCGGACTAAGGACCAGGTCGCCACGCCGAGAAGTGGTGCCGAAACCCGGGACACGATTACTGCCCGGGGTCAGGGATCACCTGGACAGGTGAACTGGCGGCTGCACGGCTAGTATTGTGCAGAGGAAGAGGAGCATGGAAAGTCTTGCGAAGGTCGTAAGTGAGATCCACATGCAGTGGGGTATCGAGTGTAAACTTAAGGATTTTATTCTCGCGGTGCTGAGACTGATAAAGATAGGGGGGGCTATAGAAAGCCCAGTATAAATTCTCCATCCGGAGATATGGGATAAATGCACTAAAGCTCCGAAGAAACCATGTCCTCAGGCTCAGGAAAAACCCTCAAATCATGGGGCAGAGTCATCCAGGCTCTGCAAAAGGCTCGTCAAGAGCAAGAGACCTGGAAAGCTGCGCAAACTTGTTTATTAGCCATGCCATGGCTTGGGATCGTGGCAGCAACCCAGACCGCCGTGGAGTTCGACCAGGCTGGACACATGGACCCACGACTGCCAGAACTCCCTCCATGGTCCTCGGGGCTGGACTCACCACCTGAGGGACCGGAGCGCGCACAGGCGTTTTGGCAGGGGCTAGCGGAGGAGGCGCTGAACACTGATATAGTATCCGAGCCCGAAATGGCCATAGAATTACAGGAAAAGCAACCTCCACCATATGGGTTCAAAAATGGTGCCAGACCGCTTGGAGGTGACGCAGGGAGTGGAAATGCAGGGAGTTTGCTGAATGGCGCAAGCGTGAGCGAGTGGGAAGGAGGGGTAGCCCCTGACTAGGAGCTTAAGACCAATCAAAGCACTTGTTTTAAATCAGGTTCTTATAGGACAAGAACCTCCCCCAGCACGAGCCGGGGGGCGCCCAGGGGGAGGGAACGGCCCAACCCCTGGAAGAAGGGGCGGGGTCAGAGCCCGAGAAAAAGGCTGAGCAGCCCAGAAATAACCAGCCAGTTGACTTCCGGCTTGGACTCTGACTCGAGCTGGGACGGGCTAGAAAGGTGGTCAGAGTACAGTTCCGACACAGACTCGGTCTCTAACAAAAAGGGAGCAGCGGCACCTAAGATTACTAGCTGCAACGCTTCTACATGGGTTAAGGGGATATCAGAGAAAGATCGAATCCTGCTTACAGATTGGCGAAAAATTAAAATAGCTTGTGTGGACTGGGCTCCATCAGCCACCCTGGTGTTCCTGGTTCGTGTCGGGGGAGGCAGGCGGAAATCAAAGAACTTACTCACCGGTAAACCCGAAAGACATGCAGGCAATCGTTAAAGCGGTTGCGGACAGGGGAATTAATTCTGCCATGGTTTCCACACTCATTGACAGCGTTTTTGGAGGCGATGATATGCTTCCCTTTGATATCAAACAGACTTGCAAGCTGATTTTCAATGGGGTGCGGATGATCGTTTTTAAACAAGAATGGGAGGACAATTGTGTAAAGCAGCTAGCCTTAGTAACTGGGGCAGACTACATGGCTCCAGCATACAGTGGCTAATGGGCACAGACCCCACAATGATAACTCCCCAGGTGCAGGCAGTGGACCTGTGAGCCCATGAGGTCATGGTAACAACGCGTGCTGCCAGGGAAGCTATCCGCATTACTTCTAAAGTAATCACCAGACCATCGCCATAGTCCACTATAAAGCAGAATGAGAGTGAAAGTTTTACTCAGTTTGTGGACCACCTTCAGGCAGCACTAGACTCCTCTGCATTACCTCCAGAGGCAAAGGGTCCTGTGCTAGCAGACTGCCTACGCCAGCAATGCAATTCAGCCACCAAGGACATCTTAAGATCACTACCACCCAGGTCCAATGTCGCAGCCATGATCAGACACGTCGCAAAGGAAGAACACCTAGCTCCCATCCAAGCGATGTTTACCTTCAGGAAAGTCCAACAACTGCTTCACCCATCTCAAAACTAAGTTTGTCAAAGCCTGAATATTTTGCAAACTTTACTAAGTTTATATTTGCCTTGATAACTCATTCTCTTGCAGTTGCAAAAAACCATGTTTTCTTAATGCAGCAAATACATGTTAATGTCTTTTAAGTATATATCGAAGTTGGCACCACAATATTTGTTAATGTTGTTTGCATACATTGCACTAGCATTATATATTATTAGCCATCCAGAAAAATGTTAAGATGCTAGTTCCTTTACCATTATAAGTTTAATGAATCAAAATTATGTGAATTAGTTCAGTGGAAAATATTTCATCATCAAATTGAAATTGCACAGTTTTCTATCACTTTTCAAAATTGAGTAAAATTTTAATTTAAAAATATAATAGAAAAATATTTTACCTAGTCTAATATCTCAGCCCTGGCCAGGTTGGAATAAAAATTTCTAAACATAGTCCCGTGATAGCTACTGTGAGGAAAAATAACTCTATCCCAGCCAAACCCAGAATACTGCTTTAGTCTGGGTGTGGCAAGGAGCATGTTTAAAGGGTGATGGCAAAGTATTGTTGGAAAGAAGTGGAATTTTCCTAGCTTACAAAAACTCAGTTTGGGTCCAAGCACATAAAGTGATGGCATTCTGTTGCTGAATAGCAATGTCAGTTGGAGAGGTGGAATCCCTCCCAGGAGGAGCTGCTGCTTGGCTGTAATCCTATCTTGTACTCAAAATATACAGGGGTTTTACTGTGTCCACACACTTAGAGCAAACTCAAAGCTGTGAGAACTTGCAGAAACATGTTGGCCACCATGTAGACAGTTCCACAGTCTGCTCTGTAGTTATTACTGGTATTTGAGTCGTGGAAAGTTTCCACTTCCTTACCTGCACTAACAATTTTAAAACTCTTAAAACTACAGAGTGACTATATAGCACTGATGTAACAAATGTGTACATATTTTAACTAAACTGACAAGTATTCAGATTAAAATGCATGATGAAACAAGTGGTCATCTTAATGAGAGACAAGACCAGGTTTCATTAAAGAATTGGCCTCATAATACTTTTCAGATTGAGATTTATTTTATCACTAGGCATTATGTTTATGTTTGTTTGGTAATTTTGTTTCAGAAAAAATATTTTTTCAGTGGTGATCACATGAGCTTTTTTATGCATTTTCCAATAAGTAAGTGCCGGAGACAAAATTGAGCTACTTAATTAGAGATAATTGCCTATTATATACATCAGCCCACATTAATATAGTCTGATTATTTCACCCAGAGAAATTATCAAAAAATTAAACCAGTACATTTCAATTCTCTCTATAATTGGTAATAAGATCTTGCTTATTGCTTCTGCAATAACAGAGATTTATTGAACTTACTGAAAATATGTACACTTGCAACAAACTTAGGAAGACTGATTCTTCTCCAATTCAGACTAGTATACTTGAGATCAATGGATCAATGGACTTTGAATAATGGTAGACCAGTATAAAGAGCTCCTGCTTGTCAGGTCACATATTGTTTTTGCAAGGAATTAACTATATTAATGGCCCTATGAAAACCCGGTGTAGTATTAAAATTGCCTAAAATCACAGCAACCCTACTGCTCAAATAATGTAGAACTGGAACTGTGTCATGTCCATGTCCTTTATATCAGTCTAACCATCAGAGAGAGAAAGGACTTCTTTTTCCCATGCAAATATAGACAACTAAAATTTATTGAAGAAATGTTATTTGAACAACAAAAAAAAAATTAATTCTAGATTATTGTGCATTAAATTGTGTTTGACTGCATTGAATAATTTGTTTGAAATTCTGTACCAAGAAGGAGAAACAATACCATCTGACACTGGAATAAACTGTCAGTGCATTGCTTCTTCAGGGGAAATTTTAGATAAAAATATAGTCCTAAATTCAGTTTTCTCTGGTATCCATTTTAGTTAGATTCTTACAGTCATCATGAAGACCTACAAATTTTTTCATGCATTTTTGACTGCCTCTCATAATTGTTAACCTGTTAACATTAATTTATTGGTTGCAATTAGGTGTAAAGATGATGTAAGGAATGTTATGTGTTGAAATTACATGAGTTTTGAGTATGTAAAATGATTGGAAGCAATCAAATTTCCACAAAGTTGTATAAACCCTTGTTAAAATACATTTGGAATAAATCCAACTAGGAATCTTATGAGGCCTGGTCATTAGAGATTTCAGTGACCTTGGCAATATTTCTGTAAGTGGTGCCTTTAAGACAGTTTTAAGACCAAACTGTATGGGTTTTAACAAATAAAAAAATTTCAAAGATATTTTGATTTAATAGAATTCAATCACAGTTACCACCTGGCCCTGTTTAAATGGCAATGCTCCTGCAATACCGAGGCATTCTGTTTGTCCGATTCTCTGAATCCAAAGTATTCTTGAACATCTGCATCAAAGAACAAAGGGTTATATCCCATACTAATCAAGAGTGTACCATGGGCTCTTTATGTAGCTTTCTGGCACGTGCTTTCTAGTATCAACTCCATCCTTCTATGTTCAGTTTTGAACAATTGCTTTCCTCTCCCCATCTGACCTTCTCCCAGAATCCCCAAAGTCTAGCTGTTTTATATGATAGCATACAAATCTTCTTAAGCCACTTGCTTTGCTTTTCCCTTCTCCATAAAAAACAAAAATATTTACTCGGTTTATAAAGTATTTAAACCTCTGTGAATAGTTTTTCTATATGTTACAGCTGGGACTAAAAGGAAGAGGTTCGATATTTGTCTACATTTGTGGGGTTCTTAAATAAAATTCCATCCCCTTCTGGTCCGATGGAGACAATGGAGTTATTAATTTGGTGATTTTATTTCCTCCTATAAAACAAGACCGGGACTTTGTGTTTAGTCCCTGGATTATTTTTCTCTGTTCACTGGTGATGTTTCTCTTTCTTTCCTGTCTTCAAGTTCAGACACTAGTTCTGACCTTTAGAGTGTTCTGTTTATTAGGTATTTCTTAGATTTTCTTTAGATGTCATTAAAAATAAATCCAAAAATAAAAATGTCTGAAAACATGACCAATAAAAGAAGTGCTTCAATTGAATCAACTGAAAACCAGAACAAAGTATTTACAGTGTCAGTTGTCACTGGTACTGCAATTCAGGCTATTCTTGACTATGCTGGAATGATGGCAGAAAGATTAAAGGTTTTGATCCTGGTAGGAGATAGTTCCATTGCAGCAGAGTTGCAATGTAAAGAGATTATTTTCTACTTCTCAGGTACTATTTAGTGCATTTCTTGATTGTTTCTTCTATTACTTCTAAGGAACCACATGAAAAAATCTGACCTTTTTAACAAGTGGCTTAGATCTTCCTTCTCACTTTCAGACTAAGTGGTGATCAGCACTTTTCTGAATGTAACTGTTGAAGTTTAACATCAGTTTAAAGCAGATATGATTTCTGAGAATTAAAGATAATATTAAATAATATTAAATCCATGATTCTCACTCATAATCAGTTTCAGATATAGTAACAAAAATGATAGATCTTGTATGACTATGTATACCAAGCACAGGTGATTTAGTCCTTGTAAAAAATTAATAGATTTGTAGGCTTTTGTTTTATACTGCAAAATTGCAGTAATTTCACGACTATAAGGTGCACCTTTTTGACTAAAATTTTGGTCCGAACCCGGTGGTGCGCATTATAGTCCGGTGCGCCCTATATAATGTATGAAGTTCGGAAATTTGCGAACCCAGAAGTGCAATTGCGAGCTGAGCCGTGACCTGCAGGAGCTGCAGCCGTGCGGGGGAAGTCAGGAACCACGGGAGACACGGCTGCCGGGTGGGGGAAACTGGGAACAGGTGTGGCCTCCGGGCGGGGGGATGCCAGGACACGGCGCAGCCTCTGGCCAGAGAGAAGCGGGGGAAAGTGGCACAGCCGTGGGGAAGTGGCACAGCTGCCTCCATGGGGAAGCAGGGGAAGCGGCGCCATCGCTGGCCAGGGGAAAGCCAGGATGCAGCACAGCCACACAGTGGGAGCCAGGAGCCGTGAGCTGTGCCAGCCGGTGCCAGGGGTGGGCGGGAGTGCCAGGGCCCGCTGCACGGGGAGGGCGCCTGGGGCTGCACTTAAAGGCTACACCGATCTGTGAAAAATGTTTGCAAATTGAGCACCTGTCAGTAATTCATTACTTTGTTGCACGTTGTGCGGCTCCTCGCTGCAAAAAAAAAGTGTGCCTTATAGTCCAGTGCGCCTTATCTGATCTACAAAGTTTGGAAATTTGCTGACTCCTGGGGGCTGCGCCTTATAGTCCGGTGTGCCTTTTGGTCGTGAAATTACTGTACATTGCAAGATGATCACCTAAACTCTAAGAAAATTGTCCTCCTTGTAAAAGAATTAGTGAAATTTTAAAAAATCAAACCATCAGTTAAAATTTTAGAGACAATTCAGTACAATCAAAGTACAATTTAGTATAATCTAGTACCATCAGTGCTGGACAAACAAGGGTTGTCTGGGCACACAAACTGCAGTTTTGACTATGGTTGGAGAGAAAAATACATTTTGATGTAAAAAAGCTAATTGCAATCACTGGAAAGTATACCAGGAATAAAATGATCACTCTGTTCTGCTGCCCAGAAGGTCAGTTATCAGGACAGAATTAAAGCAGATGTGAAATAGGAGTTGAGTATTGTGTAATGAATGAAAGGAATCCAAAACAACATTGACAGAAAACCTCTTGGGCACTACCTTCTCAGAGCTTGCCAGAGTCTCCCATGATGATGATAATGTCCCTTTTAAGCTGCTTCCCTAGAGTGTCTCAGGACTTAAATTCAAGCATTCTACATTTTTTCTCAGAAAAAGAAAAGGAACTTTTATACCTGCAAATCATGCCCTTTTGGAACACCAAAAAGTCTACTCAAAGCATAGAATTTGCACATAGTGAGTTGGATATAATAATTCCCTCCTCTCTGCTCCCCTCACCTTCCCCAGCCCTGAATTTTAGTAAAAATTTTCTCACAAGATAGAAAACCCTCCTGGAACTGCATACACTATTAAAAAAGACTTCTTATCTAGTTACTTGAGGACTGCTTGAAGCAGGAGTCTGATTTGTAAAGCATTAACTTTATTTGCTGATATTGGTAGGCTATATTCTCTGTCATTCTTTATAAAATTATCTGCAATTCTAATTCTAATTCTAATGCTCCAAAGGATAGTAGATTATAGTCTGTAATAATTTTTTTCCAGTTAAATGATGTAAATCCTTAAGCAGATTAATTTACATGTGATAAATTCTGGCATGATTACAAACTTCAGGAAGTTTCCTTTATTGATCTGAAGACTTGATCGAGTGTATGAATACAGAAGACAATCCCAGCTTTTGCATAATGTGCGTTAATACCTTCTTTTATCTGGACATATAGTTGACCATCAACACTCAGGGACAGGTTTTGAATGCTAAAATAAACATTTGGGAGAGTTTGTTGTTTGTTTTTGGTTTTAGTTTCTTTTCCCTAGTTGGAACCAGAGCTCATATTACAGACCTTCTAATGCATTAGCAACATAGCATAGCCTTTCTTCAGCCTGCTAATAGTCTTCAACTTAATATTTGTTTCCCCCATTAAACACAGAAGAGATTGCCTCTTCCCTCAAGAAAAGAAAAATTCATGAGTTTAAATCCTAAAGCTCCTTATTCTGGGCTAGTTTATTAAATACTCTCTGCAAGTTCTGGGAAATCAGAGATTATACCCTTGGGTGCTGGTGTTGAAATTTGGGTGCAGCTTGTACAAGTCAAAAGGCTGCCGCATGTCACATCTTCTGAGTAACATGTTATATCTCTCAATCTAGGTATTAGACCTGAATGAAGCTGGTGTTACCAAGGTGACAGAATAATAACCTGTAGCTTCCAGCCCTGCAGTTAGAAGCCTGATCCTGCTACTCTGTCTTTACGCATAAACCCAGTCAAACCTTGGGTTAACCTGCTTCCATCAAGGAACTGTCTATACAAATTGACTCATGCTGGTCATCCTGTCCTCACTACTCTCCTAAAATTTAAAGGCGTATTTGTGTCTTGGTCTGCAGTGCAGGGTTCAGATAGCAGAATCTGTCTTCTAGGCTTCCCTCTAGGGCCCATTTTTAAACCTGAATGCCTCTGTTTGTTACAGTTTTTTTATCTAATCTGCTAGATTATAGCATTTTGAAACAGTGACTTCCAGTTTTCAAAGTACATCAGTGATGACATGTTTCTAACATTGCTGCTGATAATTTAGCTTCACGACTTTATGGCGTTTTCTGTGTATGAAACAAGCTAACCACAGATTGAATGTGTTCCTTCCTTCAGTATGAGAGCTTTCAGGTAGTTGTGTCAGTATACTGACCAATTCAGGAAACTCTATCCCTTTATTTCATATAGGAAGTTATGGTCTGATATGCTCAGCTTGAGTAAATGTTAAAGCATGTATGTTGTCAGAAAAATTCTTAAACTTTTTATAAGATTATAAAATTTTAAATTTAAGATTTTAGTTTTAAAAATGTGTCATTTAAAGGTTTATCAAGGCTCTGACTTTCTCTGAATATCAGTACAATTGAGAAAGACTTTTTTCTTGTTCTGATTAAACCACTGTTGGACATGAAGTAGGAGGAGGAATTGGGGGTATCCTGTGTTCTGGCTTGAACTGGTCAACTGGCCCTTCCCAGCTGTTTTAGCTTATATTCATCCCTCTGAATGTAGTACTCTGTTTCAAGTTCCATTATTGCTGTTGGAGGACAGAAAATTACTGATACGTGCTTGGGAAATATAATTTTTTTAAAATAATTTAAATCACAAACTTGCTTATAGTTACTATAAAGCATACAGATATTTTTTTAAAAAAATTAAATTAAAAAAAAAAATCTTTAAACTGAAAGACATACTTTCCCAAACAGCTTTCCATTATATAGGTGTTTCTGATAGCAAGTGAGATTAATGCAAGCAGATTTTTCAGTGTCAGCACTTAGCAGTAGATATGTGTTTCAATGGCAAATGAATGATAATGTCAATGGCTTTACTCATAGTTCTCTAGATTTGTGCAGGAAGAAGAAAGATAATGACTTGGGAAATGTTTCTGAAATGAGTTCACCATTTCTTGTTCATTCATACTAATTTGGAATCTAATGAAACAGTCAGTTAAAGTGCAGGTTAATATACTTAATCTGAGAAGATCTTTTGAGATGCTTGAGAAAGTAAAGAAGCAGTTATTTTCTCTGTGCTGTAACCTTCTTTGAACAAATTTCAGACTGTAGTTATCTTCAACTCTATGTTATTTGCTGAATGGCACATGCTTATTTTGATAATAACTTCTGCAGCAAGTTTATCTTAGAAGAAAACACCCTATCCTCTTTCCTTTTGTGAATAACCTCTATTTGAAATTCAGTAAACACAGCACTCTAAGGGATTCCATCTGTTATGTTTTTTTTGTAAACAGCTCTGGTACAATTTTCAAAAGCCTTTACCAATATTTTTTTCCTATTTCATGGATCCTTCCATTGGCTTCAGACATCAGGTGTGAACATGAAGAATTTCTGCTGTCCTGCTTTTTGGTCCTCTTCCTAAAACCAGTTCCCAAGTGTTTTGAGATTAAAGCCTTGCATGGGAACCACAAATTCAAATGGAAAATACCACTATGGTTTTAATGGGCTAATCCTCTAAAATCAAAGAATTAAGATTCAGGTACTTTTGTGTAAAATGGAGATCTTCGCAACTTTTGCCTTCTCTTAGAGTAAATCCCTTTTACACATCTCCTCCTGTCCGTTCTCCTGCCCCAATCCTTCCAAAGGGCCCCAATGTCTTCAGCTTTTTAACTACCCAATGACTTTGTGATTGTCTCACACCTAACATCCTCCCATCTCAACTAATTATAGTATGTGTGAAATTCTCTGTCTATACATCTGTATATCTCTGTCTATACTTCTGAGCAGGATACTTAAAGCTCCTGAGCTCAGGTGAATAAGGGAAAAAAACAATCTTCCTGCATTCAATCCCACTATACTCATCAGATTGTGCTTGGAGAAATCACCTGACATGGGATGATCGTAGTACAAATCCTCTCTCTCTTTCTGAAAGGAGCAAACCTTTGACAAAAGATTTCTTGGTTTAGAGCCATTCCATACAATCAATAGTGCTTGAATCAGAAAGATCGTATTTATCTGCTATAGAACCTGCTCAATTTTGCCCAAACTAAAACCCGTGGGGATACTGCTAGCTTTCATACTCATTTAGCTTTTCTTTTTTCCTGCCCTAAAGATCAGTTTTCACTCAACCTTCATAAGAATTGCTCTCTCAGGGATAAGAAAAGGAAATGGAAAGCTGCATGATTTATATTTTCCCAAAAGATTTCTGTACAATGGGAGGGTTTGAAACCTGCATCTTTCATCCTTTTCCTACAAGGGTTCTTATGATTAAGTCAGCCCTCAAGCAAAGAAAGCTGCTTTCCCTGCTTCTGTAGTATTGTTGGTATAAGAAATGGGTACCAGGGACAGACTGTAAATAAATGCCAAACTAGACACCACACAGCTTTATCTTTAGAGCTGTTGTAACTGCTATCTGACTTCTCTCTCACCAAAAGTATTCAAACAAATGTTAGTAAAATTTTGAAAACAGACACTGAAATTCACATCTGACAGCTGGGAGAAAATCAGTAATAAACTTATAAAAGCTCAATAACTTTTACTAAATTTGCATATTCTATCTATGAAAAGACCTTTTTGTCTTTAGGTTTTCTGGCCAAGAATACCACAAACATCAAATTAGATTTTCAGATTACCTCTCTGTAACTACATTATATAATAAAAAAAATTACTGACCCAAATGTCATTTGATTCAGTATGTGTTAAGAATACAAATCATAGAATATATTTACTGTATCAGAATATATGAAATTGTTCATTTGAAATTGTCACTTCTGCAGCTATGCAGTTTTAATATCAAGAAAATGAGAAGACTTCAAACAGTTAAGTATATGGAAGTCTGGCACTTGGAAAAAATGTATTAATGCATTGTTTAGCAAAAAAAGCACTATACCATTGTTCCCTTTTCCTCAATACAGGTCATTATCTTTAAAACTTGTCACTCACAACTCAGAGAATATATTACAGAGTAGCTGAATGAAAATGAAAATTGTTTGTTGTTTTCTTTTTACTGCAAAGTACTGCTTGCAAATCCTTAGGTCTTATTTGCAGAATTTTGTCCAGACTTAGCAGTCCTATTAAACATGAGCTGAAGATTAGGTAAACCAAGCCAAATAATAGCTGTTTGCTCCCTTTCTTGTGTGAGTTGTTCCTAGTCTCTCAAAAGCTCTCTTCTCTGTCTTTAATCAATGTTGAAGTAGCAGAAATTTAAACATTGAGGGCCTGTTTTTCATCAGATTAATGAGCAATGAGGTCTAGACTTCTTGTACTTATTTTCTTTGCACTGATAGTAGATGGCTTAATGGAATTGAATTAATGCATTTTCAGAATAGAAAAAGGATTCTAAGATATTATGCGTGTTCCTTCTCTCTTTTATTTCTTATTTTTTTCCTTGCTTTTTTTGTTTCTTTTTGTTTTTTCTTCCTTTTTTCATTGTCAGGAACTTAGAACAGACTTTTTGTTTTTCAGGCTACTCACCAAAACTTTTGACTTTACCAGTGCCCCAACAGCGCCCAGTTGTTTTGATTTCATACTCCTTTTGTACAGGTCAAAAGTGTGCTAAGTATCTTCCTTCTGCCAAAAGCATGACCGTGGTCTCTCTGTTTTAGTGACATGAGAGGGCTTTAAACTAGGTTTGAAGGGGAAGGGGATGCAGCTGGGCTGTCTGGAAGCAGGCCCAAAGAAGGTAAGCCTGAGTTAGGGTGAAATCAGTAGCCCAGCTGAACTGCACGTATACCAGTGCACACAGCAGGGGTAACAAACACGAAGAGTTGGAGGCTGTGGTGCAACAGCAAAGCTGTGGTGTAGTCACCATCACAGAAACGTGGTGGGATGACTCACACAGCTGGAGCACTGCACTGGATGGCTACAAGCTCTTCAGGAGAGACAGGAAAGGGAGAAG
>PYHW01009486.1:12385075-12414501 GCA_013186435.1 Turdus rufiventris
TTTCCTCTGGAGTCCAGTGGAGAAAGGGGCTACCTTAGTGTCCCAAAACCTCTGTTTTTGTCTTGGTAAGAAATGTTGGGCTCTTCCCTTCTTCCAATGGGAGGAAGTAATTTTATCAGTTACAGAATGGGACTCAATGGGCCATTAGCAGAAAATGACTCGCTGGAGGAAGGATGGGTTGTGAAAAGATAAAGAACAATGCCCCGCCTGGCTTCAATGGATGGCCCATTAGCAGAATATCTTCTGTGGAGATAAGGATCACTGCCCCCACCCTCAACAGATGGTGATAGAATAGATACCTTTTATCACACTCTGTATTGTAACATGCAGTTTATAATCAGGTGCGGTTTATATATGGACAAAGAATGAAAAGTTGCCGACACCTGGAAGTGCAGCTTATAATCAGGTGCAGCTTATAATCATGAAATTACTGTATTTCCACTTGCAAAATGGAGGTAGCATTTAGCTTTAGAGCCTCAGAAGCAATCCACAGAGGAACAGAAACAAAAAGAATAAGCAATATAAAGATGAGAAATCAGCATTAGCAACAAATAATGCAGCTCCTGCTACCCCTTTCCAGTTAAAAAATTTTTTGTGTGTGTTTTATACAGGTTCTCTGTATCAATTTGTCAATATTCAACCATCGGTATTGGGCTATACACTAAATCTTGGCAAGGTTCGTGTCAGAGTCAATATATTTTTCTCTATTAAAATCTCAGCAACTTGGGTTTTTGCCAAAAATGTTTTCCATCAGAGTTTTCTGAAATAGCTGGGCAGAGGTATAAAGATACAAATGTTCTTCTACAGTTAACTTAAGAAACTCAGTCATAGATTCAATTTCTCAATTCCTTTTTCACTCTAACAGTTTTTTTTTTTTTTAAAGCACATGTTTTGAATGCTGAGAAATCATTTATCTAGAGTTATGAAACAAGAATCCTCCATGCATTACATGCCAATTATCTTACTTTTTATATACTATGTTTCATCCTAAATCAAACAGCTATGACTTTTTGGAAGTTCTAATAACTTAACCGTAATTCAATTCTACTTATTAAAATAATTTCAAATTCTCTCAAATAATAGTTTTGCATGTCTCCTTATCATATAATGGTCTGATGGGACAGCTAAAATTTAATTTCCAAGTACACAAATCCCACAGAGCTAAAGAAAACCCCACAATTTTTTTCTGTGTAGGACACAGAATATATGTGAGTGGTTGACACTGCAGCATAAGGCGAATGATGAATGTCAGTATTTTGGACCAGGTTGCAGAGAATATCATGCTGTCCAATCCCCTTTGATTTCTCAAGTTCATCCCTTTGAACATATCATCCAACATCAAAATGGAATGATCCCATATAAAGAAAAGCAATTTCCCAAAAATGTTTTAAATCAATTTAGGTAGGTTAGAAATTATACTCCCAGCTGTCTGCAAAAGTCAGTGGAAACAAAACCTACTTTATTTTTCCAACACAGTGTATAAACTCTTTGAAGTAGACATAATTCTTTAGTATGTTTAGGTTTTCAACGCCTTCTAAGACAATGGTATTTTTAGAACTACTCTGTCATGCACAGATTTCACTGGGATATGAAACAACTGTCAGAATGCTGTTAGAAAGCTTATGCAGAAACAATAATTCACTTGTTAAAATGCTGGTACACCACACCCATCAGAATTCCTCTTCCATCAGCTGCATGCTTTCTTTACACAGTCCCACACATTTATTTTGTAAACATATTTTATTAGGTACATAAAGATGCAAATAATCCTTTTGCACATTAGAAGTGAACTTTACAGAATAGTAGTTCATATTAAAGTATCATTTTGCTGCTTACAAAATATTTCTGCTCTAGGGACAGTTAGAGCAGAAAGTCTGTACCATGTATGTGTGAGGAAACCCTGCATTTTCAGCTCTGAGAAGGGAAGTCCACTGCTACACCAATAGCTTTCATAACCCTGAGCACATTGTGTCCTGCTGTGAGCCTGATACAGACAGGTTAGCTGAAGTCAATTGTTGCCTTGGGCTGCACTTCAAATTGTAAAACACCTTGAGAACAATTGTTGTAAAGCAGGTTCCTGTTCTCTAAAATTAATAGAATTATACTGTCTAAGTAAAAGGATTACTAGAATAACCAGTGATTTTTCCAAGCTCACACCTGGTTTGTAAATGAGCTAATAAGAATTAAGTGTTCCTCTGCCTGCTTCTATTTTCAGTTTGTCCACCAAACATTTGTCAAGAAAATAATTCCGTTGATTTGAAATATCAGATTGATGTACTGGAGGCTAAAATTTGCACAGAAAAGCTTATTGCTTTTGTACCAGCATGCTGTGAAATTTTATTTTGTAAGAAGCAGGTTGGCTACATTGCTCGCAGAACTCACTGTCTATGCAGATGAGATGAAGTCTGAAATAGGTTTGTCAGTTTTAAGGACACAATTTCTTCCTGCAACTGTTCCAAATTTTTCAGAATGGCCATGCAGGGCCTTCAAAGACATTTTATATGCAATATGTTCCTTTTCTTATCCTCTACATAAAAATATCTTCACCATAAAACTTCTACTTTTGGCTTTTAAGCTAGTTTGCTTGTATTATTTCATAAGAAAGCATTTTAAAATAGACACATGGGTATAGATAACAGAATTTTCTGTGGATAAGAAAATAAATATCCAGAAGTGGGAAAAATATTGGACTCAAATCACAGTTAAGGTAAATGCTAAACATCCATCAGGCTTCTGGGAACCTGTTGGAGTCTGGCTTGCTCAGTGCTGATGTAATCCCTTGCCAAGCAGCAGAACCTATTAACATGAGCTCTGCCCTGCATCAACCATGCATGAATTTCAGTCATTTGGAAACACAGTTAAGAGTTGTTTGTCTGTCTGCAATAGAAGTAAACGTACTTTCAGTATATGTATGTTCATTATATCTCACACTGAACATATGAAAATCTCTTTATGGCCATTGTCAGTAAAGGAGTTTCTGGATAGGAGTTCTTCAATCTCAAACAAAAAACCTGCCTCTCAGTCTATTAAATGCAAGTAGCCATACAGCTCAGGAAAAGGCAGACAACTCAGAATGAAAGTTTTGTGCTGGGTGATCAGCAGAGCCCCTTCACGTGTCAGAAGCTGAGTGGAGGCTGCTGCTTGGTGCAACTCAGTCGAGAGACACTTCACTGAGCAGGAGTGCTGGAACACTTTCCTGCTTCCATTTCTTTGTATCCACAGGAAGACTTGTTGCATCACATTCAGAGTCTGTTGTTCCTATTAATGGCTATGCCTTTTCAAATTAATTTAGTGACTCCAAATTAAATTTATTTAATATGAAGCAGCTGATGTTAAGTGACTTTTTGATTTAGTATCAGCAGAGGCAGTATCAAATCTGTCTCCTGAGCACAGCATTTGAACAGCCACAAAGAGGGTAAAAACACTTTTCAGATGGAATTCTGCTGTAAATCCACGACACTACAGTGGAATTCCTAGCCTACCATAGCAGGGTATGTTCTTCCTTGATGACTTCACCAATGATGACAATGGATGTCTGCATATGGCTTTATGAACTCTAGAACACAAACACCGACTGTTTTGTTATTGAAGAGTTTATAACGTCAGAAACCTTGATTTCTTCAGCTCTCTTGTAAGCACAGGGCATCTCACTTCAATCTAGTAGTTCTACAGAGCAGGATTTGGGTAAGCCTTTCTGGGAATGCAAAGACCTGCTTCTCGTGTCTGCAGGTGTTAACTTTGTGCTGTAGAGACACCTCTTGGAGCCAGGCTTGAAGATCTAGCCTTGTAGAATCAGTTCACAGTAGGCATTAACAATTTGTGCTTTTCCTGTTTTAGGCGATTTCTGCTACCTTAGAGAAGATAACCTGTACTCTGACACTTAGAGATACCAAGATCAGTAGTGGGACAAATGAAGAAAATGCATTTGAACTCAGAACAAGTTATACACAAAGGCAAAACTTTGGGCCCATAGTTTAATTCATGCAAACGGACTAAGTACAGTAATTTCACGACCATAAGGCGCACCAGACTATAAGGTGCACCCCCCTAGAGTTGGCAACTTTTGCAGCTTTGTAGCTCAGATAAGGCACACCAGACTATAAGGTGCACTATTTTTTTGCAGTGAGGAGCCACGCGGCGTGCAACAAAGTAGCGAATTACTGGCAGGTTCTCAATTTGCAAACATTTCGCGGCCATTTTTTGCTGCTTTTTCACGGCTATTTTTCACCGCTTTTTGGCCGCTTTTCACGGACATTTTTTGGCGCCTTTTGCCACGATTTTTCAGCGCTTTTTTGGCCGCTTTTCACCGCGATTTTTCACCACTTTTTGGCCGCTTTTAGCGGCGATTTTTCAGCACTTTTCCGTGGCGCTTTCTCGCTGCTTCTCAGTGCTTTCCTGTGGCGCTTCTTGGCACTTTCCCGCATCTGTGCCGCTTCCCCCCACTTCTCCCTGCCTGGCGGCCGTGCTTGTTCCTGGCTGCCCTCGCCCGGCAGCCGTGGTTCCCAACTACCCCTGCATGACCGCAGCTCCCGCGGGTCCTGGCTCAGTTTGCAGATCACACTTCTGGGTTTGCAATTTTCCGAAATTTGTCCATCATATAAGGTGCACTGGACTATAAAGCGCACTTCCGGGTTTGGGCAAAAATGTTAGTCAAAAGGGTGTGCCTTATAGTTGTGAAATTACTGTATTACTATCCATAGAATGCACACCAGACATGCTGGGGAGGAGAGAATACATACTGTAGCTGTGATTCAGATTTTTTTTTCAGTAAAAACTCTAAAATTTCATTGTACAAAAATATGTGAGAATAAAAAATTGAACAGTAGATCAGAGAGCTCAATCTACATGCAGCTATAATGTTTAATTGTTAAAACTGCCCTGTGCCACTTAAATGCTACTTAAAAAAGACATTATTTAGGCACAGCCTCTCAACAAGCAGTGAAGCTATTGGTTCTTCAGAAGGTTCTTTTGCACTAGAACTTTCCTTTGCATTAACAACTATAGCAGAATCTGTCATACTTAGCAATATAGGTAACATTTTGAAACACCTTAGTGTGTACAACAGACAGAAGGAAAACAACATAAATTATTGAACTGTATTCCTATTTTCCTACCTTTTTCTCTAATAATATAAATGAGGTATTAATAGTCTGATGCTATTTGTTTTATGAGTTAATCTTTACTGACTACCATAAAAAATATTTATCTTTCAAGTGATAATTCTTGAATTTATAGGCCCTGTCCTAGAAGACTTTCAAATAACTGGAAAAGAAAGAGTTCTTGACTCACAAGAATGATACGGGTCTTTGTGATAAGGAAGTAAATTTACACAGATTATCAAAATTAGGGGTTTTAAAAGACAGAAGTGAAGATTGGAAGTACATTTGTTGCATAGGTAGTCAAGAATTGAACTCTGTCTAAATTGGTAAAGCAGTTTAGAGTGACCAAATGAGATATTTTGCCTCTTTACAACAATGCATTAAAAATTACTTTTAACAATGAAGTTTAATACAGAGAAATTTTGAGATGAAATATGTTATTTGTGTCCAAAACCACAATGTCCAGCTTTTTTCAAATGTTTGGATTGAGTGAAAGTGTTAGACAAGACCTGCCTCAGGTTCAGATTTTTTGCAGCACCTTAAATTCAGGTGACATGCACCTGAACTTCCCTGGCTCGCAAGTCTTAAAAATGGCAAATCAGCTCTATTATAAAATGAGATTTATTGAATAGACATAAGACTAATAGACAAGAGGCCTTAAATATATTTACTTACTGCACAGGTTAAAATAAAGAACTACTTGTAGATTTACATAAAACAGTGCACAGCATAAAGGTACCTATATTGTAATTAGCAAAGAAATAGTGTAGATTAGGAATCAGTGTAACTTACCACTAAATTGATAATGGGGTACCCACAGGGTCGTTTCATTCAACTTCCAGAAGAGTAACCATGAAGTTTGCATCCCAGCTTCAGGGAAACGCCCTACACATTTCCAGGGAATGTGCAGAAGACTTCTGCATGTGAGTCTTCTGCCACTTCTACAATTTGTGAAGTGTCTGTTAGCCAGAAATTCGAGGCTTAACATTCTTCAACCTTGTTCTCAAGGCAAGAGCTTTATTGTCAGCTGAGGATGCCACCTCCCTGGTGCCAGAGATAACTACTGGACACTGTCTGGGTATTCTCACCAATTAGAGAGAGAGAATGCCCTGAGCTACCATACCAACTGATAGACAGAATGGATAAGCTCTTCAGTGGCAGAGGGGAATGTCCCACCATATCAAAGGAATCTCTTTACATTTTTAATTAATTAAGCTCCTGAGGAGGTGGAAGGAAAAGAGAGAGAAGTTACGGAAGACTTTAACAGCTGCAGCCTTGGTCTGGTGGTACCTTGGTTTCCCTTCAGGTCTGTGCAGAAGCAGAAGTAGGCCCCATTGCTCTCACACTTACTTCCAGCAGAAGCCTGGTGAACGTCCTGGAGCACAACAATACAGCCTGACAAAGCCTGACACAACCACCACTTTTAAGTAAAGCTGCTGGTGTGCTGAAGAGCTGCTGGTTTGTCTGCGGTGCAAGCAACCAGCCTGAGGCCCAGGAGATGAGCTGTAGGGCTGGTCTTAATACCAGGGCATGGCAGCGTCCAAGACCCTGCTTGGTTCATCTCTCTGTTTCAAAACCCACACTTTCCTTTTAACTACAGGTGCCCATTCTGATAGTATGACAAGGCTCAGCACAAAGATTATTCAACAACCAAGTCCTGCTGAGCCCTACCTGCAATCTTTTTGCTTAAATCTTGAGAGTTGGGACACTCTGCCAGGGTGGTGCAGGGACACGCTGGGAGACAGACTAGAGAATAACACTGACATTCATCCAGCCTGCAGGCAGCAATCAGTAGAGTTGTTTTTTTTCTCTTAAACAAAAGTAAAAGACTTCTGTGGTAAAACCATGAGTCCCCCTCAATTGTTTCTATGGGAACCAGCTTCAAATAAGTTCTGTAGCGAGCCATTTATTTAGACAAAAATATTTCATAACTGAGACAGAGAATAGCACATTATAAATGGTAAGCAGTTCTGAAGTGAAAAGAGAAATTATGCTTCAGAGTCAGAAGCTGAGGTTTCAATTAAATAAAGCTATACTCTTTAGCTGGCTTAAAATTAGAGAGAAAATGTATTTGATCCTGCAGAAGTGTGGCCATTTGCATACTTTTTCAGTGCATTAGAATTAAAAAATTTGGTGTTAGATGAACTGTTAGATAAATCAGCATTAATAAATTTGTATGAAAATAACTTGTAGTAATTACTAAATTAAAACCAGACAGAAGCTGCTAAGCATTACAGAGAACAATGGGGAACATGAGGCCTAGTGCACAATTGCTTCCTTTTGTATTCTTCTGTAACAAAAAGACCCTCTAAAACTAACCCTTATCTTTAACTAACTCTAAATTCTTTATTAGTAGGAAAATTACTGTATATCTCTCTAACAATTAAACTGCACCCCCAGAGCATAGAAAAAACACAAAAATATCCTGAATTTTTTCAGTAACCTGAGAGAATGATGAAAATACAAAATTATATTTTTATGTCCTTGTATATCAAAACAAATAATCCAGATTGTATAAAGTCACTTGCTGTTATATTATTTAAATTTAATTCTCACTGTCACCAGTTTGATTTTCAGTGAAATGCTATTTTAGGACCTGACAACATACTGGAAAACTGCAATTAAGACTGGAAAATTCTGTCTCCCTTCCAGATTTAAACATAGTTCAAGATCTGAAAAGGAAGAAAGGAAAACTGAACATAGATGTTCTCTTAACCTTCACCCTGCTGAGCTGTGAGTTGCAAGTAGGAGTGCCTCCCCTATAAGTAATTCAGCTGTGTTCATGCGCTTCTGACATGAACATCTTTGAAGTTCTTTGTGATGACAAGCTGGTACTGGCAAGGTCATGAACTAGAACTTGGTTTAGTTTAACAACACAATTGTAAATCCCCTGCAAATTGTGCAAATACACATAGGCAATACAGTAATTTTTGTGACTGATCACGGCGAAGTAGAAATGAGTCTTAGTCACTTGATGTGCCTCTTGCTTCAGCAAGATCTCACCTCTCTAGATTGGAAAGACATCAGTGTTACACTGATTCAAACAATTTATAGTCAAACCATTTACAAAGTCAGGGTTTCCAGGAAACTAAAATTAAATCTAATGTTTGTACCTTGACATATTTTGTCAAGTTCAAATCTTCTACACTCTGTTTATTCTCTTGGAATTTTTTTTCCTGTGGTCAAGTGTTTTTGATAGATGTGGTAGGTGAAGAGCTGATAATCACTTGTATGGGCTCAGACAGTAATATTTAATATTTACAAAATTTGAAACAGTGCTTCTACACAAAATTGTGCACACAGGCAAGCATGCACAGATATGGACTGAATAAGAGTGAGCCATGATTTCTCCCTCACCAACTGCACTAATTTCTGATTAGCCATTTTATGAGACTATTAGGGTTGATGCCTCACCAGTACTAGTTGACATAAACTAATAAATTCTTGTTCCAGTTGGTAAGTTTGTACAAACGTTGGGACATATTCAGCACACTCAGGGTAAAACAACCACAATTCTCAGAAAATCTGTACAATTTTTTACCTGACTTTTCAAGACATACTAGTTAAAAACAAGCACAGTTTTTATGTGGGTCAGGGAGATCAGACAGATAGCAATTTGAAAGAAATGAGGATTGAAATTGAAAGGGTGAAGTTAGTGGTCTGAAATATAGTCGAGTTTCATTTGAGGAACAGCAAATTGATGAGTCTAGATCATGAACTGAATTAACATGTATTCCAACTATTAAGTACTCGTTTTTACTTTTCTGTTGCTTAACTTTGAGAATATTCTCACAATAGTTAAAATATCTGACACAAAGTATATACCCAAAATTTTAAAGATTTTTCAGCACCCAGCATCGTGCAATTAGACCTATATGTGTTTGAAAAATTAATCATTCTGACTTCTTCCTACACATTTTACTGTTGAAGGTAAGGAACTCAGTGTTTAATCCTTACTTTCTGTGTTAATAAAGCTATTTAACTCTGCACTAAATCTAATGAGCTTTAAAGCACTTTGTATTGCTTTCAAACTGCCTATCAGTACATTTAAAATAAACCCTTGTGTCTAAAGAAATAAACATTCTAATGACTTATGCTGCTTTTATTAAACAGAATCTAGTAAAAGGTTGTTCAGTCATCGCCAACCAAGGATTTAAAAATTTGCTACTAAATTACAATATTAGCAGTTACTCTGATTAGTATACTCAGCAGCATCATTATTGTTCTTTGGCTGAGAAAGAGGATAAAGCTGTTTGGGGTTGTGGAGGGAGTTAGAGAATGACAGAGGGAAGAATGAACAAGGGGAAAGGCACTCACCCAGCAGGTAAACAGGCTTTCTTAGCTCTGCCTTTCATTGTGACTGCCACTTGCAAAACTGACCATTCTGTGTGCCCTCCAAGACCTGTCCCCAGGAAGGAACCAGTGCCACCTGCAAGAGACAGGAGTGTGAACTGTTCACTTCTGGGTCAGCCTGAGTGAAGCACAGCTGGCTTTTCCACACTGTGGAAAGAGAAGTGCTGTACAGGACAAAGAGTGGGATACAGAAGGAAGCAAAATTAGCTGTAGTCCAAGCTGCCTGTTTGCTATCTGCCCCTCCTATAGCACAATGTGCTGAATGGGCAATATTTGAACTTCAATGAAAGAGTTTCCCAGTCTCTTGCTTCCCCTCAGAAGGAAGTGAAAGCAGCATGACCATCTAAGACGGAAAGAAGCTGGCCCTTTGAATCAACTGAACATCTTCTGATATAAGGTCCAAGGAAGTCAGCAGAGACAAGTCTGCTTACTAGTTTTGTTTTGTAGCTTTAAATATTGGAAAAAACCTCAAAATAGATCAAAATGGTTCAATGAAACATTTGCTTATATGCTTACTAACACCAATGTTATAAACATCTATGTTTCCAAGCTTTGGTGACATTTAAACAGATGTTTTCCCATTAATATAAACTGAAGTTCAAACCTAGCAACACCTGACTATTTCGCACACAGAGAAGTCCCAGGTCCCACTTGCCTTGGCCATAGCCTGAGGGGATGCTTCTGCTGTGGGTTTGGTGGTTGGGCCCCAGGGCAGGGTGCAGCTGCCAGCCTGCTGCACACTGTGTCCAGAAACACAGTGTGAATGGCTCTCCACCACAGGTCTAAACCCGAATGCTGATACATTAAATGCAAGGACTGAATATGTACTTAATCTTTACAATTTATATTAAAAATATCACCCATCTAGTTCTATGCTAAGAGCAAATGCAACCATAAGACTAAAGTTTATTTTTGCCTAGCAAAATTAATTACTGCTCCTACAATTAATTGGAGCAAAGTATATTTTCTCAATTATTGACCTGAATATCCTTAGCACATGTATTGTTTGAAAAAATATGATCCTTCTGTTATTTGCACTTTGTGATGCTGAATTATGTGAGCTCATTATTTTTAAGTGAACATTGGCAAGGGTAATGGTGGCAGCTAAAAGATAAAACATTAATGATCAGTAAGCATTTACACAAAGGCCTATAATCACTCTCTTCATCAGGCAATAAAGAAATGTCCTGATAATTACGATAAGCAATGCCTTGCTTTATGCATAAGTATAATTTGTTTTCATTACTCAGTCTGTATTTTTGTTTTCTCAGCATTAGGGCTGCTGTTAATGGAAGTTTGTATGTGCAGCTGTTGCATAGGAAGAGAGACTAGAAATTATATGGGGAGGGAAAAAAAGACAAAATTCAGTTCAGAACATAAACACACCAGAGGAGTTATGTTGATTAATTAAACAAGTTCTTTTATTTGATTTTGAATACATTTACAGTAATTTCACGACTACAAGGCGCTCCCTTTTGACTAAAATTTTCCCTCAAACCCAGAAGTGCGCCTTATAGTCTGGTGCGCCTTATCTGAGGGGCAAAGCGGCAAAAGTTGACAACCCAGAAGTGCGAGCCGTGAGGGGGAGTGGCCCCGCATCAGGGCCAGGCTGGAAGGGGGAGTGGCCCCACAGCAACGTCGGGATGCGAGGGGAGAGGGGCTCTGCGGGGCGGGGAAAGCTGCTGAAATTGGGGCGGCCCCGGCGCGGGGTGGGGTAGAAAGCCACCAAAATCAGGGCAGCCCTGGCGCGGGGAAGGGGAGAGCTGCTGAAATCGGAACGGCCCCGGTGCGGGGAAGGGGAGAGCCGCCGAAATCCGGGCGGTCCCGGCGTGGGGAAGGGAAGAGCTGCCGAAATCGGGGCGGCCCCGGCATGGGGGGGATAGAAAGCTGCCAAATTCGGGGCGGTCCCAGCGCGGGGGGGATAGAAAGCTACCGAAATCGGGGCGAACCCGGCACAGGGGTGGGGAAAGCTGCTGAAATCGGGGCGGTCCTGGCGCGCGGAAGGGGAGAGCCTCCGAAATTGGGGCAGCGGCGGCACAGGGTGAGCCTGCCGGCATCGGGTCACCCGGAGCACCAGGGGACTCCTGGAGAAGCAGGGCCCCGGGGACGCTCCACCGAGCGGTAGCGGGCATGCCCTGGCCCCA
Organism: Turdus rufiventris; assembly: GCA_013186435.1. Lineage (NCBI taxonomy): Eukaryota > Metazoa > Chordata > Aves > Passeriformes > Turdidae > Turdus > Turdus rufiventris. Next base: position 12,396,672 of record PYHW01009486.1, read on the forward strand.
TCGGGTACAGGCTGGCCTGGGGGCCAATGGCTGCTGGGTTGAGGCGGGGCCTCGGCCAGCAAACGCGCAGGGGAAGCTGGGGGTGGAGCCTCACTGAAAAAAAAAAGTGCACCTTATAGTCCGGTGCGCCTTATCTGATCTACATGTTGCGAATTTTGCTGGCTGTCGGCGGGTGCACCTTATAGTCCAGTGCGCCTTATAGTCGTGAAATTACTGTATATAAATTAAAGATTAAAAGTACTATGTAAAACACTGTTAGTATATGCAATCTAAAGATTTATAATCTGGATAACTACAAGAATTTCCATGATTTAAAATTTGTCTAACAGATAAGTTCATAAATGCACATATACACATACCCATTTACTTGGAGTCACTTGCATTTCAAAAGCTTCTCAGGGAAGCCACCACTTACTCCTAAGTGTTAGATGATTTTCCCAATGTGGCCTGTTTTGGAAATGTCATTAAATAAATAATCCTGGAAGTGAAAAGCAGGTTTAGTTTATCTTTTGAGACTATATGAGCAGTTCCATTGAGACCAAGCATGATTTAGTACACCAAACTTACTATGGTGCAGATGCTGATATACTCACTTGCCTAAAATACACAACTTTGTGAAGAGTAACTTCTTTTCAGTGAAGTCTGGCAGGTTACATTACAAGTGTTCACTGACATGACCTTTTGCCACAGTTTGCTTTGTACTTCTTTATTGAAGCTGCATGCAAGTTTCTGGGAAAACAACTGTCCTTGTAAAGCACCCATAACCAGTCAAAACATCCTGAACTTGCTCATAGATCAGTCATTTATAATACAGACTTTATCTTAACAAAATAATATTGTATGTAAATATCCAGATGGACTTTCAGCTAAGATCCATCAGTGCTTAGCTTTATATGCTGGTGAAGGCCCATGCTAGGAGCTGACATAGGTAGAATCACGGACTAGAATCTCCAAATAATTTTGGCTGGAGAAGACTCTTAAAACCATCTACTCCAGCCATAAACATAACACTTCCAGGTCCACAGCAAAATAGTATTCCCAGGAGCCAAGGAAGGAGAAGTAATGTGACTTGCTACAGGATTGTCCCCAAGTGCAGGGAGTGTAGTAGAATACTGACAAAAAGGAGTTGAGGTAAGCAGTGCAAAAAGGGACAAGGCATTTAAAAGACCAGAGGAAGATAGAAAAAAAATAGGCTGAGGACAAGGGTAGTGAGAGGGAAGAGAGGAATCCCAGGTTCCTTTGGTGAAAACTGAGAGGAAAGGGCTCACTTTTCAGTGGTAGAGAATAACCTACCACCAGTTATGGTGGTAACTCAGCTGGCAGGCGTCTACACATAACAGATGGCTTTCAATAGAAGCATAAAATTTGCATAAATATTTTAGCAAATTTTTCAGCTTTCTTTTTAAAAAAGAAACAGGAAGTGACACACAAAACACTGTTAAAGAGAACACATATTGCAAATTCAGATGCTCAGAATCTGGAAAATAAAGGAAGTAAGGATTTTGATATAATTTTAGTTTGCCTCCTCTGTGTAAATGTGTTAATTTACCCTCCCCATGCACCTGATAACAAAATTCAGATTGATCCCACCAACATTCAAGATGGAGCAACTTGACAAGCATCTATTTTGTCCCTCTTGATAAAGGTAATTTATGAACCTTATCTTCCTTATTAAGAAGTGTGGAAAGTCTAGAAATGCAGAGAAGACCTCTGCCAAAGTGGATATTATCTCTTGTCTGCAATGCCTGCAAATATTCTAACTTCTACTACACAATACATATGAACATTGGGGAATTTCTCTTTACTAATTATAAATGAATTTATATTCCAGAATAAGATCACTATGTAGCTTTAATAAATGCCAAATCTTATCAAAACTGCATAGTTTTAATCCTCAAAATAAGGGGAGATACATATTTTGTTTGGTTTTTGTTTTGTTTAGTTTTGTTTTATTTCAACTTAAATTTTTACCTTACCTGTTCATATTTGTGTTAAATTCTACATGAGTTTAGTGCAAGGCATTCACACAATTTAATCACAATAATAATAATTTCAAATACAATAATAATTTAGGTGTATTTGTATACAAATTACTCAGCAAGAAGTCTCAAAGAAGAAAGACAAATTTGAACTGTGATGTGAGCTCATGATTTTTGCATGTTCACATGTAAGACAGAGCTGCACTGGGACAATTAGAAATGCATCATTCTATACTCAGAATGTATTTTTTTAGTAGGAATGGGTGAACAAGTAACATAGAGTAAAGGTTCGCAAAGACAAAAACAGTCAGCTGCAAACCAAATGTTTGATGTTGCCAGATTTGAGGAACAAGAACACTGAGAAAAAGAAAAAACCCTTGCAAATCCACAGTGAGTAAGGATAATGAGTTGTCAGAAGTTATGTTCCTGAGAAGAAACCTGTTAAAGTGCTGAACAATCTGCCACTCCATCACAACTACTTACCTTCCTCTGAGCTTTTTGACTTCATAAGCCAGTATCCACCCCCTTACAAGTAGGAGTATGAAGAACGAGAGGGAGTGAAGCACCATCAGATATCTCTGCTGATTAAGTTCTTCTTTTCTACTTTACTTTCAAGATAGGCTCAGAAATTGATCAAGAGATTAGATTCATCCATGTCATCACTGTGATAGAAAGAACAAACTTAAAACAGACTGTATTAGAGAAACATCTGAGAGTTAATCATACTAGTATGAATAATTTAGAACTAGAAGTCAATCTCTACCAGTGTTCATGTTGTCTTTAATACTTTGGTCAATTTTGCACTATAACAAAAGTGTAAGTTTTTAAAAGTATCACCAGCAGTTTATTATTCCTATCATAACAGTAAAGAAAATCAGTGAATGTTTTTTGAAAATGTTTTTCTAGAGAAAGAAAGCATACACAGATAAATAGTAATCTCTTGTCCAATATACTAATAATTACTTTTTAGAATCAAACTGTGAGAGTCTGAAATTGTTACTGGCTCAAACATTGTTAAAATCAACAAAAGATTTCCTCACTTAGCAAAATGTGCAAAGAAATAACAAGAGCCAAAAATCCTCTCAAAAATGCTTCCTGACCACAATATGAGAAAAGAGTGGTACTATTGTCCAATTATCTCTGAGCTAGGGAGAAGTGAACAAGGCTGAGGAAGAAGAATGTATCCACAAGAAATCCAAACCCAGCGGATGTCCTGAGAATCGTCTCTGGGTTGGGCAGGGTGATGCCATAGCACACAGACTCATTGGCTGGGCCAGGTTTGTACACTCTTCCCCTGCTAAAATGAGTAGGAGGAGAGTTTTTGTGTGATGGTGAGCCTATGGTCAGAGAGGGTGAACACCCACCACCAGAGGCTACAAGCCAGACAAGCAGCAGGCCTGCCCAGAGTTCTCCTCCGCACAGAGGGGACCTGCTGTGGCACTGTCCCACTGATCCCCTGGGAAGGTCCCATTCACACCAGCACTGGCACAAGAGGTGCCTGTCATGTCTCAGAAGGGACAAGCCATCAGAGAGCTCTGCAGTGCCCCAGAGCTGCTCTCCAGGCCCGACGCCAGGGGACTGCAAGTATCCAGTGCTGCAATAGATCCAGAGTGTGTTGTAAAGCACAGTGTGAGTCCCCCCCGGGGGATGTACCAGGGATCCTGATGTATATCAACCCGTTGAAATGTGTGTTTGGTGGAACCCCACCACAGAGAAGACCAGAAAAAGAGGATCTGTAGGATCTGCTGGACCCACAGGGGTAGTGATAGTTTGTCTTTCCTTCTCTCCCCTGATCCCCAGCTCCTCTCTGTTCTATTTCTTTCTATCTTTCTCTCTCGCTCACATTTACTGTTAAATAAAATACTTCCTACTAGCTTTGGCGTGTGGTCTCAGTTGCATCTTAATTCGGGTAGAGGCATCTCTGATATTCAGATCATAACACAAATTTATATGAATGTGATATTAAATCAACTATTTAGTTAGGATATACAAATCAATTTAGAGTTTTATTGCATTTTTTTATTTCCACTCATGGGTTACCACATAAATATCTACAAAATGAATTTCTGCCAACATGAGATGAAGCTATATCTCACTAAATAAAATCAGTGCTAAAATATTCCACTGGATTCATTGCAGTCTCTCAGCACAGGGCAACAGAGATGCCTTCTACTTAACCAGATTACAGAAAACTTATGAAGCCATATCAACAATGTCAAGTGCATTAGGCATTTTACTAGAGATGCTATACTTAGAGATGTTGAAAATAAATAGATTTACTGCAATAGCAAACACTGTGTATCAGGAAATACATTACATAAGAATGTGTATAATATAATATGCTCTTGTAAGTCCTGGCTAAGAACATACTACTATGTGTCACCCAGTAGTCTATGGTACTAATAAGTTTTAAAATAAGTAAGTGATATTATCTAAAATAATTTAAGGTATTGGATTTGGAGGATTTGGAGTGTTTGCTAGTGTTTTCTAACAAGAGCTTTGAAATTAAAAAAAAAAAAAAGAAACATTGTGACCTGATGTTTGATAAATAGGCCATCACAGAGAGACAAAAAACTCTCTGGTCTTGATTCACAGCCCCTCAATGAGTATTTTGACTTCTAAGCCCAAGAAAAAAAGGCTGTAAATCCAGCTTATTGCCAAAGTTGGGTCAGTTTGTCTGTCTCAATCAACTTCCACGCTGCACAGCTATCTGACAAGGAACAAGTTTACCAGACTCAAAAAGAGAAAAAATCACTTCTTATGGTTTAGGTCATGACTAATACTGTTGTGACCAGAGGCAGAGTAAAAAATTCTCTTAGCATTTAATAAAAATGGGTTAGTATTGTGGGTGACAGGCATTTTATTACTTACAAGTATGCAAACTATAGGGCTATTTAAACTAGTAATTTAATTGAGAATTTTATTTTTATATAATTTTAACTGAATGCTGAAGTTACTCATAAAAGCTGGTTCTGTACTCTTCTAGGGCAGCATGACTTCACTGTAATCTGTGTTTGTACTAAATCACTGTGTGCCACCTGTTCTTAGGTATTAGCACTGATCAATATATTGACCCTATCCTATGTATATCTGGGACTGTCTAATTTTCCCAAGGAAATGAGATTTTAGCCTACATACATGCATGAATACAGCTGTCAGGTTTACCTCCAGATACCTAGAAAAGAAAATGTTATTACAATTCTTTTCATTGTAAAAGAAAAGTTAAGATATGGCAGCAGTGAAATGAAACTCTTGCTAGATGCTCTCTCAAACCAGCTTACCAGCAAAATGAATGATTTAAAACAGTGAAGAAGATTCATGGTCTAGCATTTCGTCTTTGTTGGCTCTCTATATACTATGAGAAATTTGTAAAAGTTTTACTTTTAATCTTGACTGTGCCTTAGGAGTATTAAAGTTTAATTTATATTGCCAGTTCAGATCCTGAGTCTTTGTTTTCCTCCTTCCACAGGAGTTTTAACAAACCCAGAAAATCATCTGGATCAACAGAAACATTGGTCTTCCACAAGTCCACACAAGATGTGACTGTCTTTCTAATAAGACAGACAAGTTGAAATATTCTTATCACTGCATAGGCCTCTTCTCAAAATTTCCCCACTTTGATGTTGTACTTCCTGAACACTCAAGGTAACAGAAAATCACACCAATTTGGTCCTTGCTTCATGAAACTGCCAAATGATTGATTAAAAATAATTTCTTTAACACTTATGTCCTCTTCTGAGAACATATTTGAGAACACTGGTATAACCTTACCCCAATAAAACTCTCAGGAATGATAGTTGCTATCTGCCCTAGATCTTGCTATGCACCATCTCTTTGAATGTCTGCAGCGCCATTTTGGATGGAGAGAAGTGACTAGGCAGTGTTTTGAGCTCTGATCTGGCTCTTGCTTTGACACTAGCAGACTCCAAGAACATACAGTAGGAAATAGAGAATATATTCTACTGACACAGGAGCCAGATGGAAAAAAAAAATGAAAATATTTAATCACTGGAATGCAGAGATCATAGAGGCCATTAAAATACTCCAGCAAAAAACAAAACCTCTCTTTGCATTCAAGGCATTAATTTTAGCTTTCCTAGAGCAAGCAAGACTTTTGAGATCTCTAGTACCTATTGTTACACGTGTACAGCCTTACTTACCTCAGTGACATAAAATGCTACAACAGAACTTTTGTGTACACTTAAAGAACCACAGAGTGAACCTGCAAGTCCAATAATGCATCTCTTGCTTGAGTATCTCTGAGAAGCAAAAGATTTATTGTAGGGATGTTTGTGCTCCTACTTTTCCATTACAAGACGAAATGCACAGGTATAAGTAATACAATGCCCTCATTTAGCATAACCTATTTATAATTGCTGTAACCACAAATTGCTTGCAGTACAGCAGTATCCTATGTTTCCAGTGTGAACTGCTGCATACTGCAGACAGCATCATAGTGCTTTGTGGAAAGTCACTCATTGAAATGCAAATCATGTCTTAAGCCAACTACTTTGGATCTCCTATGTCACCTCATCTCCGGTGTGACTCCATAAAAACACAACACAGGACAGAAGGACAACTTGTTCCACTCCTGCAGGAAGGATACCACAGATGCAGTGAGCAGTTTCACAGCTTTCTGCTTTGCTGTCCTCTAAAGAGAATTCTGAAATAGATGACAATAAAATATTTTAAAATATTGCTAGTAAGTTGGTGTAATTTATGTGCTGTTTGAATAAAGTGCCTGTCTCAAATGAAATAACTATTTATAGACTGGTACAGTTCAAATAATATTTTAACAACTTGCAGTTAGAATTGCACAGAAAGGCACATTCTGTGCACTATCCTGAATATGAAATATTATGCATTTGGAATGTTCTGCTAGATCAAAACCTGTTATTCTCTATATCAAAGTCAAGACTTAAATAAAATTTGCAATTTTGTAGGTCCTGTTCATTACTACAAATATAACAAAGATATTTACTCAGATGGTTAGCCTGTACAAAAATCTGTTTTATCCAAGGACTGCATGAGAAAACATAATAGGCCTGGGAGATACAAACTGCAGAAAACTGAGTTATTTTCAACACATTTAAAATACACACTAAAACCAAAAGTTTGTGACATATAACAGAATTTATTGTAATTTTTTGTCTCGGAAAAAAAGTGTTTTGTTTTTTGATTGTACATCCTTTTAGCACACACTTATTTTTAACACAGAAGGAATTAGCATGACTTCATAGAATACAGCTCCAGAACAATACATAAATTACAGTAATTTCATGATTACAAGCCGCACTGGCTATAAGCCACATCTCTGGGTGTTGGCAAACATTTTGTTCTTTGTCCATACACAAGCTGCACCTGAGTATAAGCCGCTCTGTCGTTCGCAGCGAGGACCTGTGTGCAACAATGTTGCCAAATAGTAACAGAATCGTGGGATGGTGGGGTTTACTGGCTCGGCTCAGTCTGTGAGGGCTCGGCCCACTCAGGGCTGCCGACGGGGCTGGGTGGCCCAGCTTGGCACTGCTGCTTGGTGGGGCCACTTGGGGCCAGCCTGGCACTGCACCGTGGTGGCAGGGGGACACAGAGCCCACTGGCACCCGCGGTGGTGGTGGGAGGCGGGGATGGAGCCCACTGGCACCCACAGCAGTGGCGGCAGGAGGGGACGGGACCCCCGCCTCCCCCCGAGCTGCAGGGCCAGCAGGAGGGAGCCCCCCGTCTCTCCCCTGGGCTGCGCTGCCTGAAGGAGGGAGTCCCCCGCCTTCCTCACCCCCTGCGCTGCCGGCACAGAGCCTGGCTCCACCCATGGCACAACAGAGTAACCAATGTGTAACAAATGGGTACAGCCAGGTTTTACTGGCAGGTTGCTTGACTTGGCACCTCGGTTTGCACTTCCGGGGTTGGAAATTTCAGAAAATTATTCACATATTAACCGCTCCTGAGTGTAAGCTGCATTTCTGGTGTGGGAGCAAAATTTTAGTCAAAATGGTGCGGCTTGTAATCGTGAAATTACTGTACACAGAAAACTAGCATACCATACTTGCATGATGGCAGAGAATTAGAGTGAAGGCACATGCTGTGCCAGTTTCAATAAGGAAAAGGATTCTGCTGTAAAATGTAGGGAGTTTAAGTCTAACATTTGTACCAGAAAACGTTTTAGCACCTTTTTTCAGAGATGAACTGCTTAGCTTTTAAAGCACACATTGCAGGAGTGTAATAACCCAAATGAGTTTGAGGGCAGTGCATCTGATCAGACAAATTCTTTGACTGGATAAATCAAAATTGCAGCAATTTAATAGATTCTGTTTGTATAATTTAATGCTTATTGTTGCTGAGGAACAGGGATGGAAGTGCTTCACTCCAGAAGCCCTCTGTGCATGCCTCTCAGGGAGTGTCGTTAGTAGGAATGACCAAGCTGCAGTTGCCTGGCTTTCCAAGCAGACATTTAAAGTGCCCCACACAACTTTGCTCAACACTGCTTGTATTTGCTGATGTAGGTGTGTGAAAAAATCTGACCATAGATGTGCTGTGTGTGAAAAAATTGACATAGAATGACAAGATGTAATTCCCCAGTGCCAGCAACGGATGGGTGACTTGACAAGTCATGAATATAACCAGGAGAAACTTTCTGACTACATCCAACTTACTGGTCTTTACCTTCCTCAGGTACTGCAGTAACTCATATTTCCTTCAATAATCCTCTAGTGAAACATACGCACTTTGAACAAGGCTAGTTCCTTCATTTTTTTTTCTCATCCAAGATCCTCATTTCTTCTTTCTGCACCTCACTAGTTGGCTGGAATTATTTGCTCAGTACAGTGATCCTGAAGCAACAGTTGATTCTTCTCAACAGGAAAAAAATTCAGTCCAACAGGAAGATTAATCAAAATGTCCAAATTGTGATATGCAGACCTGATTTTCCTCCTCTGCTTGTGTTAGATACAGGTCCATAAACATCTCCACTGAAATCACTACTGAAGGGTTTGCAGAACTATGGCTTTGGGTTAGGGGTAAGACAAAGGGAATGGGGGGAATTATGCTTTTAGATGTTTTCTGTGGACAGCAAGGATGAAGACAGGTATTCATAACAGCAGAATAAAATCTTTCGCTTGAGCCCTATGAACCCATCACTGTTTTGTTCAATCTTTCCATATACAACACTGCCTGATCTCACAGGAAATGTCCCCAAGGGCATTTTACCTTCAACACGGGATTAAGAGCACTGAATATGCATACCTCCCTAAAGGAAGCCTGGAGCAATCATGTCAGTCCTAGGGTTTGAGAAGTGGAAGCATTGATCTTACATTTAATTTTCTATTTGCTGCAGCTGCTTGACAACCAGAGCTGTGGTTGTCTAGAAGTCTATGTCTGTGGAGAAAATGTTTTTGTCCTTTATTTCTTCTTAGTATTCTCTTTGGGTATATTGGAAATGATGGTAGCATAAAAAGCAGCATTTCCTGTCATGTTTAAATCCTTACATTGTTGTTCTTGTTGTGTCCTTACTCCATGCTTTCTATCTGGCATTTTTTTTCTGAATAAAGGCTACTTCTGCAAAAGAATGTTGAAGAAAAATGAAACATTCATTAAACATCCACAGTAGCTACATTTCAAGGATGAGGATAGCAAGTATTTCTTCAAAAATATCATCAAAGTTCTTTAATATCCTAGTGTAGCAGGTGAATCTTTCTCATGACATACATTAAAATACATTCCAAATAAAGGGTTTTTCTGAACTTGGAGCTGAAAAGCAATTTTCTGTCATATTGCATAATGCATCAATATTATTTAACTTTTCACTCTTTCAGTTTACTCTTTCATTCTTTTCCTGTTACTTGCATTGAATACTCTTATGTCAAGCTAAATACTAAATTTAAATTTAAATACTAAATACTAAATTTCCATCGTTTTCCTGTTACAGTTTAGAGAATTTCAAGGTAGTTGACAAACAAAATACAAAATGAAATAGTCAGACTAAACTTAATCAAGTTGGCGGATAAGAACCTTACTAAAATTGTTAGATTTTGGCACTAGTCTGTGTAATTTTCTGTGTTTGCCTTTCCGCAGTGAGCACAAAAATTCCCTGATTCATGGTCACACTGGTGCTACCCCTTTCAGCAGTTCCACATCTCTCTACACAATAGCTTTTGCTCATGAGTAACCCAACAAAACATTGAAACAAAATGTGGTTCCTCAGTACCTTCATTGAACATTGCAAAGGTTGAAATAATTTTCATTTGCCCTTGTAAGGAAAAAATGCTATTTTATTTTCTGGGGGAAAAAAAAGTGTAGCTGTTTCTCCTGCTTTTCTCCACTACTACAGGAATTAATATCCAATATTTCCCAATATTGGATGTATTTAAGTGTTTGTCAGGGAGGGAAAGTTCTTCTATGCCCACCCTTTTTGATAGCAGAGCGTAGCACAGAAGCAAACCCCTGAAGAATGTGCTGAGAACCTGTGTAAATCACTGTACTGCAGGTTCTCAGAGCACACCTGGCAGAAGTTGATCAGGTTGCTAACCACTTCCATAGCATTGTTGCTTTTCCCTCTTGGCTGTAATAAAGAGGGATGCAGACTAGCAGCTGGAAGAAATGCAGTCCGTTGTTGTAATTTTTTGAATTACAACAAAAGCAGGTATTTATACATGTGAGAGAATTAAAAAACATTATGCAATAAAAGATACAGTGATGCATATTTTTTAATTTTCCCCAACATTTTCAGATGTGATTGTGAAAGACAAAAGCCAATAATCTAATGACTCAACACAATGATTGTAATATATGATATCCTAAGAAGGCCCAGTTTGCAAATTAGCAAACATCTGATTTCAATTTCGTTATCTAGGATGTTCTGCATAGTTGAAGCATGTAATTTGATGTATAAAGGTAAATAGAAAAAACTCTTATGCATTTTATTCAGGGGGAAAAAATGCTGGTATTTCTTTGATGATGTATATTTTGGAGGCATGTTCTAATGGAAAGAAAATGAAAACACAGAGCAGCCAAATATATCAAATTTACGAATTATGTTGCTACTCAGTCCCCAGTTCTCAGCTAGCTGGGTACCTGAGGAGAGAAAGGCTTCCTTGATGTCACGAATTTGTTGTTAAGTCTAGATCCATTCACAGATGGGACAGAAAGAGTTCTCAATGGTGCAGTCAGAAAAGATTCCACTTGCAGTGAGAGGAGAGAGAAGTAGCTAAGGGAAACTAGATGGTTAAGACCTAGACAAGTCAGAGTGAGATACTCAAAAAAACCAGGGATGCTGTTTCTACATGGAGAGATATTACTGCAGTGGCCATTCAATATCCTTGTCTTTTCACCTTTTCAGTACCATTAGAGAGTTCAATAAACTATACTTATAAACATACATATAAAACTATACATAAACAGTACTGCAATAAACTACATACTACACTTTCTTAATATGATGCATGACAGTGTCTCTAATCTGTGTCTTTTTTGAGGGGAGAAGACTTAAACACAGTCAATTGCTCATTGTGCTTCCTAATTAAATAGTTTTTCTGTCCCAAAGATTTTTCTGGGCCATTGCTAAGGGCAGACAAATTTTCTAAACAGAACAGGATCTTTTACCTCCTGTTCTCACTCAACTGACCTGTTCTATTATTCAAACCCATTAAACCTGGTTGAATGCTTCCATTAAGAAACAAAATGGGATTTGGAGGACTTGGCTTTCACTCAAGTACTTAAAATTAAATTCCGCACCNAATTTTCAACTAGCTTCATGTATAGACAAGTATCTAAATAATGAATTTCTTTGTACTATATGATTACTGTAAAATCGGCTTCTGATGCTGTTTCAGAATCTGGAAACATATCTATTTGACTGTTCAATTAGCTTAAAAGGTAGCCAAACAAAGAGCTGTCCTTTTGTAAAGGAAAACAGCACCTTATTTTTCTGGTTGTTGCAAATAGTTTATCTGTAATTGCATTAGAAGCTATAAATTTAAGTCATTTTTTTGTTGGATTCTAAGATCCTTTCTTGTTTTGCAATAAAAATTCAAGCAACAAAATAAATTAACATCACCAGTACACTGCCTGAATCCACAGCTGCATACTGTGCACAATGTTTTTCTGTACATCTCAGAGGGTTCTGAAAGTTAATTTGATTTTCAGAAAAATCTCCATTTCGGACAAGCCTCATACTATGCCTCTATTAGCATTCAGTGTGCTGATAGAATATGTATCTTGATAATATAAAATTTTTTTTTTAAGCCAAAACTAACAGTTGAGATTCTAAAGTGTAGAATACCTAAGGGATAGTACCCAAAATTTTCATGGATCCTTGATGCAAGAATGGATTTTCATAGCAGAATTATCTCTTTCAGCAATGAAGGACACAGTTTCTGGTGTTTATATTTTATAATATTTTTCATTTACCCACTGTGTTATCTAAATCAAAAAAATTCCTGAACACTTTTTCTTGGTTGTATTTCTTTAACCAACCCAGTGGTTATTCTGCACATTCTGAGGTATGTTCTACCATGAACACATTAAAAATGGAGGCATAGAGATGCCATACTTTGCTTCACTGTCCTATGCTCCTTTGGATTGTCTTGTTTGACAACACCTTGATACTTCTGAACCTCTTTTTATAATGTTGAAGCAGGAAACAGTCATTAAGCTGTGACCAATTAAAATTCCCATGGAGAAAATGTAGCACCTTAGGATGAAAGAGATGATAATACTCTCTGAACTCCTTCCAAATTGTCTAAGGCCATGAATACATATATTGGAAAGGGTGTATCCTCCTTGTTTTATATTCCTCTTTTACTCAGAAGACTGACTTCACAGGAATAAACAATATTAAACCAGATATTTGAAAGTAACTTCAAAGGAGTTCAGTGTCTAATTCTATTGATGGATCTTTTGAAGATGCAGGCCTTCACCTTTTGAATAATCTGCATCATTTATAATGCCCTATTATTGCACAGATACTGAAAGCTCAAAATTAAAAAGCTTTTCAATTAATGGTTGGAATTATTCTTCATTCCCAAACTTTGGGATTATTCAGAATGCTGTGAAGAGAGCTTCTCTGATTGAGCACACTGTTTTATAACTCATGCCACAAAACAAAGTGGGTTTTTTTTATGTCAACATAAGAGTCTAAGATTACTAAAGGACAGAAAGCACAGAAACCTGGTTCGTAGGAGTGAAGCTAGTAAAAGATGCTGGTAAAAATTAAGATTTCATACCTAATTTAAAGGTAGAAAACTTGGTCTGCTTTGACTTAGTTTCTTAACCCAGATATATATCCTAGCAAGACCTCAAATAAATAAAGCAGCTGAACATATTAAGGGAGGTCTGAGAGTGCTCACGGTTTAATTTGCAGGAAGGTGATTAGAACTTTTCTTACTCTGTAGATCGACATTTATATTTCTCTAGGTACATTCTTCTCAGTGACTTGTTTTTATTTTCCCATCTTAGTGTAAGTAAGAAACTAACTTTTCCCAACATAGTGTAACTATACCAACATATTGAGCTTTGAGGTCTGAAGGTCCATTATATATGTTTTTATGATAATTCAAGCCACACCTGTTGGAACCAGCAAGTCAGGTCTCTCTCTGAATTCTTCAGAGTGAAATCAGAGGGCAGAATTGAATTAAAACCTTTGGATGGATTAAAATATGTTAAGCCACTCACACATAAAGTAGAGGTACAAGTTTAAGTTTTAGGGTAGGTAAGTAAGTAATTTTTAGGGTAGGTAAGTAAGTAAGTTTAGAATGAGCTTTAAGTGCTTTTAGTGAGTAAAAGGTCTCAGATGCCAGAGCAGAAGTGCGAGTTCTAGTGAGGGTTGAAAAACATAGTCTAAGATATTAGTGTTTTCAGTGGAGGCTCCAGGAACATATTTTCAGACATAATAAAACTATAGCAAGAGTATTGCTTACATTATTCTGATAGAGCAAGTTAGACCATATGCGTAGTTTATATGTAACCCGGTGTGTTGAGAAACTAGAATACTAATAGGTTAAAGAGTGGTGGTCCAAGTTTGTGTCCTAGCTTGTTGGGAAAATTCTATATAAGAACATGCACTGGGGAGGGCTTTTGCTTTTTGCCACAGCTTTTTGCCATTGTTTTTGTCATTGCTTTTTGCTATTGCTTTTGCTTTGCTCTCTCGCTGCCATCATCAACACCAAAGAAGACAGGAGCTGCTGCAGCAACATCAGCTTCCTGGGACCTTGACAGGAGCAGCTTCTGCTTCTATTTGGGACTTTATACCAAAACCTAACATGGACTTTAACGTCTGTGACTTTGCCTTTGAGACTGATGTGCTTCTGCAATAAACAACTTTATAACAACTATTAACTTCTTTGCTCATTGAAGGAGACAACCCAACAGAGCTGATGCCCAGAGCACCAGAGACTTAATCCCCTCATACCTGCATCAAAATCTTGGTTAGGAACTGAAGGAGTGCCTTAAATACAAACAGTATGAATTCCTCTGTTTCTTTTCAGGTGTTCTCCAGTAACTAACAAATTCTATGAATACATATACTGCTTACAAGAAGCCCTGTGAAACATAAACTATTTTCACGTTCTTTGGGCATAAATGTCAGGAAGGGTGTCTCTGATAGACTCTGTAGCACTGGACCAGAAGGGTACAGCTGTGATAATGTCCAAAGGTTTTCAGAAACCCAACAAGATTCTCAGGATCTGACAATTATCCCCGCACTCAGATTTCTGTCAAAATGTACAATTATGCTCTGCATTGTAACACTAGACCTAGATCTGATGGATTTGATCACTAAAATATCTTCTGCGCTGTATTTCATGCCCTTTAGATGTAGAAGATGTAAAAACTCAGTTCATTGGTGAATCTATCTGTGTCACCAGCAATTTGCTGGCCTCTATTTCTCAGAAATGGGAAAGCATCACCTGTGTAGCAGATTGCTTCTGCAAAGTATCTTTCCCTCTCTTAGTTAAGTCTTTCTACAGAATGTGAAGATCAAATTTCCCTCAGAAACCTGGTGTATCTCACCTGTGTTTCTTTCTCCTTGACTAAAAATTTTATCAACTTCAAATGCTCCATAATTTTGGCATCTTACCAACACTGATATTTATTTTTCTGTGCATCAAATACCACCAACCTTCTTTCAATCAGACGCTCACTCTTCATGTTGCTTTCTTCTGTGTTTATGCTAAACCAAGTTTATTCCAGTTTGCCATGACAGACTAGGACAGGGACAGCATTTTGAAAAGGCTCTATCTGTGTATAGAGATTTCAGTGCACACCAGTGCCTAGTAGATTCCAGGGCTGTTCCTGCTGCATCTCTCAGTGGGAAACTGGGAATGCTTGCATCACTGCCTGTTATATATAAAAAAAAAAACAATCCTCTCTTCCCATAAAGTAATCCAGCAATCCTGACCTTGCCTAACAAAACCTATGGCAGTTTCCAGTTTAGTCAAGCAGCAGGTGATCGCTTTCTAGGACATCAACCTGAACCGCTGTTAAGGCCAAGATTTTTTCAGTAAGTCAGAAAAAATGCCAGATATTCTTAGAATGCTATGCTCAGAACAGACAATGTGGCCATGTTTGTTCTTCAGTTGGGTGATTTACAGTCTAAAATGTAGATGGACAATAATATAACAAAAAAGCTGTTTTAGAACCTACTTGGGTTACATGAAGAAGCACTATCAAAACACAGAAACTCAAAGACCCATCAGAAAGGAGGAGCTTCTTTTATAGTTCCTTCATTCTTTTTCTGCTCTACAATAAAAATGCTTTACCAAAATCTACATAATGCTCCATAGGAATTTCACAAAACATAGGGTAATTAAAAATCTGCTGTTTACAACAGATTATTTCCATTAAGGTTTCCAGTGTTAAAGTGTTTTCATTATTGTTATCAGTAGTCACTTCAACTTATGTCATTAACCACTTTGATTTCTTTAAGGATTTTACTGGCATATCTGATTGCAACCATTCATCAAAAATGTGAGAAAAAGCTTTGAATTATAACCATGTGTGAAATTAATTTTTCTCATTTACTTCAGCGATACTTAAAAATATTCAGAAAAACCTCACCTCTCCAAAAGTTAACTTTTTTGTGAAAGCTGTTTTTCTTCCTATTATTTGTCATAACCTCAGAAATAATCCAAAATATCATCTCACATAAGTTACAGACACCCATGCAAAATTAAACTGACAATTTTAACAGGATTTAATAATTATGGAATGTCTTTGGAATATCACTTTGTAAACACAAATATACAATAAACCAAGGGTCTGTGTGGTTTTACTCAAAGCTCCACATTAATATAGAGAGCAAAATAATAATTGAACCAAGAACTTGATAATTAGGCTGCAGTACACTTACTATGTGTTTGAAATTCCAATCAACCCCTGCAATTTATAATGTACAAATATTGAAAGCTTACTGCCAGCATTTAAAATTTTATTATGTTTTAAGAGTAATTTAAATGTCCCCAAAATTATAATTTCTCCCAGCATGGCATGTTGGAGCTGTTACTAAAGGGAGTATTTGCAGTCTGTTAAATCCACGAAGGTTTTAATAAACTTCCGGAGATGGAAATACAGTAATTTCATGACTATAAGGGGCATCCTTTTGACTAAATTTTTCCCCCAAACCCGGAAGTGCGTCTTATAGTACAGTGCGCCTTATGTGATGGACAAAGTTGCTAAATTTGCCAAACTGGAAGTGTGAGCCGCAATGGGGTGGCAGTGCCGCGGGAGCGCCGAGTCACGAGGAGGGGCAGGAGTAGGTGGCCACGGCCGGCAGGAGCCGTGAGGGGAGGGAGGGAGCTGCCGTCGGCCCTGTCCTGGGCGCAGGCTGAACAAGAAGCCGTGCAGCGGCACCCCGGGCGCGGGGGCGGGAGGAACAAGAAGCTGGGCGGTGCCGGCCCTGCCCCAGGCGTGGGGGAAATGAGAAGTGCGAGCCCGCAACAGCCTCGAGCAGACCCTGCCTGGTGGCGGCATCAGAGCAGCAGCAGTGTGGCCCAGGTGGCCGTGGGAAAGCGGCGGTGGCCAAGCCCCTGCGGTTGCTGAAAAGCAGCGCCAGCCAAGCCCCTGAGGTTGCAGCAAAGCAGCAACAAGTGGCACAGCCGCGAGGAAGCAGGGAGAAGCAGCACAGCCACTGCCACCGCAGCAGGAAAGCGGCGAGAAGGGTGGCACTGCCGCCGGCCATGGGGAAGTGGCAACAAGGGGTGCCTGGGGAGGGCGCCTGGGGCTGCGTTTAAAGGCTACACTGATCTTTGAAAAATGTTTGCAAATTACTTTGTTGCACGCCGCACCGCTCCTCGCTGGAAAAAAAAAAAAAAAACGCCTTATAGTCCAGTGCACCTTATATGATCTACAAAGCTGCGAAATTTGCCAACTCCCAGGGGGTGCGCCTTATAGTTTGGTGCACCTTATAGTGGTGAAATTACTGTAATTGGGAAATTCTTGTTATCGTGTTTCTGTCTACAAATATAGTTAGCCAAGACTCAAAGGGGTTTATGTCCTAGCCTTGCATTGTGATCTGCTAACAGGGATACTCCAATCACCACAAAGTTCTCCAGAAGAATTCATAGCAATGGGTTACAATGAAAGACATGAGTCTTGCTTTGTTAGCCACAATGTATATGCCTTATTTAAGAACTACAGAATATAAAATCTGAAGGATAACTAATTTATAGACTAGATTTGAGGCCATTTTTCTGCAGTGGAGAAAACTGGGTTTGTCCTCTTTTCTTCTCTTTCTCTCTTACCTCTCTCATTCACTCTGCCAACATAAGAGAGTTCTGAAAATGTAATAAAATAAAAGAAAATCTGCATGAGGTCAGAAAATATATTTTCCACTTCTCCCTTTCTTCTTCCTATTTGTGGGGCTTTTT
>PYHW01009486.1:12414551-12453262 GCA_013186435.1 Turdus rufiventris
CAGCTGTGTCTGAAAGTCTTCACACTAAATTAGCCTAAACCAATTTTTCTGCATGACATTAATTTTAAAATACTGTCATTAGATAACTCTAACAAGATAATGTTACAGGGCTACTATCTGATGATAAAAGTTTTTCCTGATTTTTTCCTGGTGAGAGTGCACAATCCAGTAATAGATTATATTTCGGAGCACACAAGCTCTATGTGAGTGTGAGGCCAGAGCCTGGAAACTAGGAGCTACACCACTGGGAGTGCTAAAGGGGAGATTAGCTCTAGTAGTGGAGTCCTCACTGGGAAACATGGTCACCTATGCCAGGCAAATGCTTGGGATTGCACCCTGTGACAACACCACCAATTCTCGAACAAGTTAGAAACCAAATCCTCGCATACTAGTTTGATTTGTTGCAACCTTTGTTTCTTTCAGTTGAGTTATGTTGGTACGAGCACAGAGTAAAGCATTACCTGCTCTGTTGCCTGTCCCACTGTCTACATGAGGTTGTAACAGTTTCTGAGCAAGCTGGCAGAATGTTCCTCTCCTGTGTGTAAAACAAAATTAAAAGGAAAGGGAAGGAAGAAAGAGTGAGATAACAGGATACACAAAATTTTAAAAGACCTGCCCTGACTATCTTCTCCCTTCCTGAAGCATAAAATAAAATTGCAGAAATTTCATGATTATAAGCGGCACTATTTTGACTAAAATTTTGCTCCCACACCAGAAGTGCGGCTTATAATCAGGTGTGGCTTATATATAGACAAAGAATGAAAAGTTGCTGTTTGAACAAATTTTGGAAATTTCCCAACCCAGAAGCCCAAGCCCACAGCAGCTCTGAGCCGAGCCGGAGCCCGCCCAGCCCCAGGGGGCACAGCAATGCTGCCTGGCTCCAGGGGGTGCGGTGGTAGCAGCAGCCAGGCATGCCCCTCTCCTGCTTCCCAGCAGTAGCGACCAGGGACGCCCCTACCCTGCTTCCTGGTGGCAGCTTCCGGGCACACCGCTCTCCCCCTTCCCAGGGGCACCAGCCGGGGATGCCGCTGCCCTGCTTCCCAGCAGCACTGGCCAGGCACTCCCCTCTCCCTCTTCCTGGTGGCAGCGGTCAGGCACACCTCTCCTCCGTTTCCCAGTGGCAGCAGCAAGCGGGGCCAGGACCGTTCCCTGGCGGCCTGCCCGAGCAGGGCGGAGGCAGTAAACCCTGCGATCCCGTGATTCTGTTACTAATTGGCAACTTTGTTGCACACGGATTCTCACTGCAAATGAAAGTGTGGCTAATAATCTGGTGCGGCTTACATATGGACAAAAACCGAAATGTTGCCAACACCCAGAGTTGCGGCTTATAACCAGGTGTGGCTTGTAATCATGAAATTACTGTATTTATTTCTTTTAAAATCTTAGTTTTATCAATGTTGGAGAAATCTGAATTTTAGATGGGAAAATTTATACTTAAGTATATGTAAAGTATATACAAAAGTACATATACTTTTATTTTTGGTCAGAATTCCAGATTTCCACTAAGATGAAAAATTTCACAGAACTGAATTTCAATACTGTAGGAGGGGTGTATGAAAATAACAGATTCTGGAAAACTAGAGCTAAAGAGACTTATAAGAATTAATATGAAATATTTTCAACAGGAGGTTTGTGGTGACACATACTAAAAGAAACCTGCTTAATTGATCAGAAGACAATTTAGCTTTTTTAAAAGCAACATTGGCATCTATTCCTGAAAATCTTCTCTTTAGGCAAGCATCTCAATCATATATTGACTTGAAAATCTCTTCAAATAGAGGTTGTCTGCTTGAGCATGATTTCTAAATAGACTAATTCTTTCCGAAGAAATTTGTATATATTAGAGCTAAGATATTTGTGCTCTGGAAAAGATGTCTGGTGGTGTTTCTCCCTTGTTTCTCAAAATTCAAGACTTCTTCTGGGGAGAAAAAGAGACAAGAAAATTTGTATATAAAACCATTTCTAGCTGATTACAACCGTCATCCTTATTATTAATGTCATAAGTGGCTTATTGTCACCATCCAGGCAATGTTTTAACCTGTTGCCTTAGTTATAATGTGAGCTATTCTTTGAACCATCCAGCTAGACCCTTCCCCTTTATGTCTCAGATGATGTGGCAGAGCCCAAAGCAGGTTTAAGCTGTGTTTCTGAAGATTAAAAGTGGATTTGCCTTGCTGGCTAACTATCTTGAAATTCATGCTGGCATATGCATGTCAAAGAGTTTATCTCCATATCCCCAGGGTCAGCAAGAAAAGTGCAAGGAATGGAGCACAGCAGCTCCTGGATCCAGGAAGATGTTTGATCATTTCAGACTCCACATGAAATTATCCACTTGCTACTACTGAAATGACAGAGCAGGAGCAGACAACCAGCTCAAGCAAAGTGGCAGGTGAGGCAGCTCCTCTCTGTGCTGTGGGGCTACACCTGACAGGGAGGGCATTCAGAGAGAGTTTGCTGGTACTCCTCTACATCTACCTTGATGGAGAGAAGAAATGGGGATGGGGCTCAGAGGACAACCTCAGCACCACAGGAGAGCGAAGAGGGCCTGAGAGGGCAGGATTGTTGCAAAGGAGGAATAGATAAGGTGATTGTGGTGATAGGCAGATTTGGGAGTGCAGCAGTACCAAAATCAATGTGCTTTCTTACTTGAGATGATTGCCCAAACAATATATTGTTTCTCATATCCACCAGGTATTAGGGTGGCTATAATGAAGTTTGTTAAAAAATTCAATAGAGATCAGTAACATGGCTGATTACAGCCCCTGAGACTTTCTGAGTACTGAAGCTAACAATACTCAGCTACTTCAATTGGCACCAGTAATAATGTGACTCTTGAAGTTTTCTCTGTATAGAGATGGATTGAAGTACCCAGAGGTAACCAGGTTGGACCAAAACTACATATTACATCTCTAAATAATTACATAGACAGTAATTTGTACATAAGTCTTTGTATGATTAAGGTCACAGTTAAAAATACTTTATTATATGTTCTACAAACCTTGTGTACACAGCAAGCAAGATTAAATACCAAAAAGCAATTAGAAAATTAAAATACTCTTATGCATTCCATAATCTTTCCATTTATCTTTCTGTTTAATAACAGTGTTCCTACGTTCAATCTTTTATTTGTATGTGAGGCTAGAAATTTGTTCCACTGAGAACTATGACTCATGTTCAACTGTTCAACTGAGGGACCTGACGTTTAAAGTGACAGATTCAGTCTTCACAAGCCACAGGATAACACCAGCCAGTCAAGATAGTTCAAAATGGCTCAGATTTTACAATACAGGCAGGTAACAAGCATGACATTTTACTAGCATGTCTGTCCTGCTTTCCAGCTTTAGGCCTTTTCTTTCTGTATGAAATTTCAAGATATTTTCATATTTTCCAACACATATTTTATTCTACTGCATTAACAACACAGCTTAAGTTGTAATTCTGCCAATGTCCTGTCATATTCAGACAGCAGTTAAAAAAACCCACTAACTGCCCTTAACCTGAGTTGTCTTTCTTTACTTTTCTGGGTCAGACAAATGGCAGGAACAACTCTTGAAATCTGTCCTGTGATAAAGGACAGCATAAACAAAATATTAAATTTAAGCCATACAAATATCAATTTAAAAATTGGGGATGTTCCATCTTTCTCAACATTTATGAAGTATGAATCACCATGACATTCAAGTACATTTCATTATGTCTGGAAGGATTTTGCATGAATTCCCATGAAATTTGGCAAAGTGCTAGTGTATTAAGAATTCCTTGATACATTAAATATTAATTATTATATTACTTATGGTACATTTCTCTTGATTATGTATTCCCATGTATTTTTCTTCAAATAATACTTCACCTTTCAAACAATTCATCAGATCAGTTGGTTGGAGCATGGTGGCAATAATGCCATGATGGTGGGTTTGAGCCAAGCGTGTATGGGCCATTCACTTAAGAGCCGGACTTGATGTTCCTTACAGATCCCTTCCAATTCAGAATATTCTGTGATTCCTTGATTAAATCAGAAGCGAAGTTTACTAGTCCTTGTACAACAAATCACATTAAAAAGCAACAACTGAAACAATTTAGTGTGTTTTGTCTGGAGAGGCACTGTTGCTTCTAATTTTGACTGTTGAATAGTCTCTGACTTTCTATTATCAATCACATATAAGGAAAGCTAGGAATGGACTTTACTACGTGCAAACTTCTTATGCTATTTCTCATGGAGTTTCCTATTTCCTCCTATCATTACCATCCTAGATCTTGGAAAAATATGTGGGATGTAAAAGAAAAAAAAAAAAGAAAAGTAAAAGAAAAAAATATTGTAAAATGGAAACTATTTTAAAAAATTAGGAAAGCCTAAAAAGAACTGACTTAAGGAATTCAATCTTTCTCTAAAAAGTGATTTTTGCAGGTGCCCCACCTCTAGTGGAATGTAGTTTGGATGTTAATGAATGCAAATAGCTTAGCAGGTGTTTGAGTTTGTCTTTTAAACTCCATCACTGATGAGGATTTATTTTGTTCTTAATGACATATTTATATGCTTTCAGAAGCAAAAAGTATTTGAAAACACACCTGCTGATTCTGGTGCCACTTTGAGCTGATTTGATTGCTGTGTACGTGGGTTAGCTTTGATAGTACATTACGTGGCTCCACCTCGCTTTCACAGGCTTAATAGAACTCTCAGTGCTTTTGCTGGAGTTCGTGAAATGCACCAGTAATCCACAGTTCTTGAAAAAAAGAGCCTTTCCATCAGTTCCAGTAGGCTTTGAATTAGGTTCTGAAGTTGGCATTTGCAATCCAGAAGCAGCAGCAAAAGTTGTTCTAGGAAGGATTTGCCACACTATCTGCACAAGGTCATTTCTGCAAGAAAAGAAGCAGGAGCTCTAATGAGTGCTCCTCATTGTCCCTACACAGATGGGACAGTGATACAAGTAACAAAGGTTTAATTTTGTTTGAAGTGTTATTCTTTGTATGAGAGTTACAGAAATGGAAAATGCTGCTACCGATAATTGCCTGTCTTACTGCTACAAGCTGTTTGAAGACTAATCATGGTTTTCTGACATTAGTGTTCCCTGTTGGGTAACCCATGGTAAATAACTAGAAAGTGGAATACTCAGAGGGAATTTTAACTAAGGAATGAGTGCACCACAGACACTGAACAACTGTACCAATAATCCTACAAATGGGCAGAAACTGAATGCACTGAGGGAAACCAAGGAGGTGAGAAAAACCAGGATAAAAAGGTTACAAAGGGGAAAGGATTCTTTGGAGTTTGTATTCCCTAAAGATATGAAAATGCAGGTAAAGAGATCCTCTTTAAATTTTTCATTAGGAATCCCTGCATCTTGCAAGCCACATCTATCATCTGGTCTAAAAAGAAAACCAAGAGTCTCTCAGAGTGAGAACATATTCAAAAGACAAGTTTTGTCCCTATATACAAAAGGTTATATGCTACTTTCATGTACTGGGAACCTGAGTCAAAATGTGATACTTAAGGCAAGTGTCCTTCTGAAGTTTTGTTCCTTTAGGGACAGAAATTCTTAGAAAGCTGATCAGAACTATTTTTTTGTTTTTGTGGTTGTAAAATCATTGTAGTTCATTCATTTATAATTTATTGGGCTATATATCTTTACCCTTATTTTGTCCTGAGTACTATTTAATAAAGCTTGTTGCCTGACAACAAGCATCAATAACTCAAGGGTAGACACTGAAATAAAACAGGTATATGTGAAAGAGTCTGTCAAGATATCATTTCACTGTAATCCATATGATGGGAACCATGAAAAGTCTAGAAGTCTTTGCATTGGTTACACTGCTGTATCAGATAAAGGATGTAATGTATATGAAATAATAATTTCTATTTAATTTTCTTATTTACTGAATTTTTTCTGATAAAATTATGCCTTTTGTGATTCATGATGTTTTATTTTTTTTTTAAAGCAGAGCTCTTGTCTAAATTCTCTCACAGAACTGCAATGTCCCTGCAACATAGAACACGGTAATTGGATACTTTTATTAGCAGAATATGGAACAATTATTTTTGTTATACAACCTAGCTAGTTGCAGTGGAGAAAATGATGACAACACTGAGGCTATGATTATCGAATTACAGCTCAGAGGGGATTCCTAACAAAGACATTTGGAGATGTAAAAAGAACGTCTTGAGCTGCAGAAAAGAAAAGCACTAGGGAAGAGGATTGACAAGGTATCTGGAGATAAAATGCATAGATCTTCTGGTCAGTAAACAGTCTTCAGGTTGTGTGTAATAAAAACTGTTTCATATATCCTTGTGAAACTGCTCTGCCTTCCTACACTGTCTCTTGCACCTTCCTCTGCAGAAGCTGGTGCTGTTCATGTGCTCTCAGGAGTCAATGCACTCCATTGGCTGAGACAGCACAGCATCTACCTTCTCTGCTCAGAAGTGTTTCATGTTTGACTTCCCACTAAGCATTTTTCTAGCATACCAAACATGGGTAATGAATTTCATTTGAAATGAAGGTCATCCAATTTCTTCCCAGTTTTATTTTTTCTGATTTTTACAAAAGAAAGTCATGGGACAATAGCTATTGATCTGCTTAGTAACTGGAATGAGACAGCTGGTTACTCACAGCTGCTACAACTCACTCTGATGACAGGCTCCATTTTTTCCCAGAGTGTATGCATGCAAAATATTCTTTATCTGCTAAATTAATTTTACATTAAACTTACAGCTTCAGTCCCCATGAAGACAGTGAGCTTAATAATTTAGTGACACACTCAGAATACATCTGATGAAAATACGCCAAAGGAGAGATGTTTAAACCAATACCCTGCTAACCTGAAATGGCAAAGATGAAGATATTCAGCATATCATCACCAATGCTGAGCCCTGCCATGCCTTCTCAGCATCTTGACCTATCCTTTTCACACTGTTGCCGTGCACCTTACCCAAACAGACATGTATAGCCATCTTCAGTGAGAAACACCGGACTGACCAGAAAGGATCTGTATCTTTATATAAGAAACTTCATGTAACTTTAAAAGTTTTGAAACTCTATTATTCAAACTATCACACTACTAGATTGTCCCTGACCCACTTTACCTGTGCCTAATAGTGTTTTCCCAAACAATCCCTGAGTCACAGTTTAGGAATTAGGAAGAACTATAGACAATTTGCACAGAACTGTTCTCCTCTGTGAGAAATGAGGATTTTAAAATGTGGACATGGGTCTCGGTGGCATATGGCCAGGGCCAGAGATTGGTTTCATTAATTCACAGATATTATTGCAGCCAAAGAGAATATGTTATGTTTTACTAAATACAGATACAGAGGAACAGCTGTTTCTATGGCAAACTCACACTTCTGCTGATGAGTTTTTCTGAGGTCTGTCAAACAATTTCTCTTTTTTGTACTTCCCATCTTACTTTATTTCTCAGCATTGACCTCTGCACCAGGTGATACCTTCTCTTTATTCCTTTCACTTCTACTCTCCCATTCAAATTTTTCCATAAGTTTTTCAAACTCTTATCTCAACATTCTATGTTTCTCAAAACATCAGCCCCTGATTTTTCTTGCCCATTTCCATCTTTTACCCATTTTTCTTCCTTCCACTCTTTCTAAACTCCTTTATTATACTGCAAAATACAATTTACTTCCTTTCATATGCTTTGGATGCATTCCAATCTGACTTTCTGTGTTTTCACACTGACACCATTCTCACTAGTCTTGCTAATGACAAATACATTTCCAAAAACCTGCCACTTCTTTGTCTTCAATGTCTTCAAAGAACAATCCTTATAATCTTCATCATTATGGCCAAACTTTTCATTCAGGCACTCATGCATGCTGCCTTGATTAGTAAAGGATTCTCCAAAGTGCAGTCATTGCCCTCATCAGTCCACATAAATCACTGGTTTGGATTTCATCTTCATTGTCTGAGTGTTTGAATGTTAACTCCCCTCATCAGCTATGTTTGCTGGCTTACTGTCCAAAATCTTTTTGACCTTGAGAATATTCTAAATTCAAGGGGTTATTTGTGTCTTCTTCAGGCAGCCACCCTTTGTTTGTCTTACTTGTCTGCTTCCTCCTTCTGTTGTGTCTCTCTACTCCTTTTCTCATTGGCTTCCTCTACAAATTATGAGCATTTTGATTTTATTGACAAATTCATTATCTCTCTCACACACACTGAATTCTAAAGACTTGCTTGTGGCCTGTAGTAAATTAAGATGAATGTTTTCTTTTCTCCCTACCTTCAGTGATTTTTTCTGTTCTGTTCTAAACCAAATTCTAATTATAGATTTTTATGCATGAATTTACTGAGCGCTGTGCTGAGTGGTTCAGCATTGATCACCGCACCATTACTTTTCACCACCAATGGAAAAATACCACTCTTTGATATCCAAATTAACATCCTCATAATTTTTTTTAAGTAGCCAAAGAGTTTCTGATATACATTTTAATTTAAATGACAGCAATGTATCTATTTTCACTGTAGTACTTGGAAATGACATGCACAAAGCAGATCTCTGTAGTACTTCATGAGTAAGCAAACTATGCTCAGAAAATGAGTAAGCAAGCTATAAAGTGAATAAGCAAAATAAGCACCAATGCTATGTTGAATAAACAAACTCTATTTTCCTTATAGGGCCTATTTTTCCTTCTTGGAATTTTTTTCCATACCAGTGGTAAAAAAACCCCTGCTTAGCATAGAAGTTGAAGTAATACTGGAAATAACTTGGAAAAAGCCTGGAATACTTCTAGCTGAAATTGGTAAGTTGTCTGAACAGGAAACTAGTGAATTTTTTTAACATGAATACATATCACAATCTTTAATTTTAATAGATCTCAGAAAGTTTTATGTGGCGCTGAACAGACCTGTTAGTATGAAATAACTCTTTACTACTGATGTGTTATAAAGACCTTTCCTCCTTAGGCAGCAAGGAGGCACCAAAAATCATGCAGACCTTTTAAAATCAGTCCAAATACCACTATGTTTATGTTTATCCTCACGCTGGGCACCATTTAGTGCCAGCCACAGATTTATGTACAGAGTCATGAACGAGAGGGGCTGCTGTGGAACGCTTCTCGAGTTGTTTATTTTCCAATATCAGTCTCATTACATGGTTGGGACATTGAGAAGATGCCAGCACCTCATGTCCTCGGCAGCAGCTCCAGAACTCAGTGTTAAATGACTTTGAAAGTTTTTTGACCAATCCCAGAAAGCAAAAGCACATTGACAATAGTACTATCCAACTACTATAGGTACACGTTGCACCTTTGGTTAAAAAAAATGCTTGCTTATTTCAAATGCAACACCTGCTTGTAACCCTTAAAATACAATGCACAGAGCTCCATTATTAAGCTTAGATTTTCCTAATACCTTGCTAGATACACTTTTCTGCAGCTTAGGGAGTTGTTCTAGCTGAGCGTTAATACACAGACCATTGTTCTATTTGTCCTTGCTTTCTACAGCTCATATAACTTTTCTGCTGATAAATCTATGCCTGCTGCTTAGCTCTAATTGCAGTTCTACTGTTTCTGCTGCTTTTTGCAGCTTTCCCAAAACCCTCTGATTTTAAGGACTACCACAATCTAGACTTAATTGCAATCTGAAATTATCAGTAAGGAAAGAAATAAATATTGCTTTAGAATGGCAACAAAGCAGGTGATGGGTCTAGAGAGCAAGTCCTGTAAGGAGCAGCTGAAGGAGCTGGGGTTGTGTATCCATGAGAAAAGGAGGCTCAGGAATGACCTTATCACTCTCTACCACTGCCTGAAAGGAGGCTGTAGCCAGGTGAGGGTGGGTGTTTACTCCTAGGAAATGCATGACAGGAAGAGAGAAAATGGCCTCATGCTGCATCAGGCAAAATTAAGGTTGAACATCAGAAGAAATGTCTTCACTGTTGTGTTGGACAGCACTGAGTGGGCTGCCCAATGTGTTTTTTTCCCCTTTGGTCTCTTTTCACTCTTTTTTTGCTCTCTCTTTCCAGCTGCTGAATGTTTGAAGAATACAAGATCCCTGTGGATAGAAAACATTAGCTTTTTCCTCTGTCCACAAAGTGTTTTCACAGGTTAAGAACTAAGGGCATGAATAGACAAAAGAAGAATTTACAGCAGGATTAGATACTTGGATTAGTGACCAAACCAAGTTTTATACTACCAGAGCAATTTATCTTTGGTTGCAATCACATGCAACAGCCAGATTTTCTGTGAAACCAGACTAAAAATAGTAATTGGCTATTTCACAAAACCATGAGACAGCCCTCTTTCCCACTCCTCAGGCAGTCTTAATGAGTGTTATATGCCATAATTTTCTGGATAGCAAGGAAGGATATGAAAACCATTCTGAATTAAAATACAGTCTTGGGATTTTTATAAGGGAGTCTGCCTTTATTTCAGTCTTGGTGGGGTACTCCTCCCACTGAATACACTTCTGGAGAGTCAAAGAGATTTACTGAACTAGGAAATGGAGTGGATAGCCTACTTGAAGTCCTTGTACAGATGAACTTTGCCTAAAATATTTCTTTTGTCTGAGCACTTTTAAGTCTCCTAAGCTAGGCATTTCTGAATTTTAGTTAGAAAAATTGTGGTGAGATTTCCTTTGTATTTAGTTTTTTCTTCGATTTAATCTCAAATATTTCTTGTTTTAAATACTATCCCTTTGTTTTGTACAATGATCCTTATATGCAGAGTATCCTGAGCTGCCTTCTTCTTGCAAAAACCCAGGGTGTAACGTCTAAGGTACTCAGAATAATTCCATGCACAGTCCTACAGTTTGGCTCATGCCCATGGGCTTGTCATGTCCCTCATGAGCTGGCAGTATGTTGCTGGGAACCCAGAGCAAAAGCATCTGCAATCTTCATGCTGCCAAGTGCCTGCCCTTCCCAGGGCTGCAGTCAGCTTGCTCTCCTTCATCGTGGGGCCACAGATATGTGTCACATGCTGAAATCGTCCTGTAGGGCAACGCAAGGCTGAAGTAGCAGAGTATAGCACTACTGACTGCCCAATGCTCTGGACTCTACTTCTTCGTTAAGTAAAGTTATTTAAAGAAATGGAAAATATCTTCACTTCCCCAGGGAGAGAGAACGTATGTCAAACAGTGCAGAGCGAGACCCTTGGACCCTGACACATCCACAGCATTTCCCCCTTCCTTGCACGGACTCTACTCAGGATCATGACTCACTGCAGCATGGACTGCTACAAAATAATTGTCCCTGTCCTTTAGATTTCTGTATGTCAGAGAGAGATTTCATAATTCTTCCCCTAACTGCTTTAGTGCAAATATCCAGTGCTGCCTGCACTGTTTAAGAAAGCTACAGTAATTTCACAATTATAAACCGCACCTTTTTTACTAAAATTTTGGTCTGAACCCGGAAGTGAGGCTTATAATCAGGTGCAACTTATATATGGACAAAGAATGAAAAGTTGCTGTTTTAATGTCCTAGTTTAGGGCAAATTTAGGGAAAACCTCCAGGAGGAGCCCCCAGAAAAAAAAACAAACCCCCTAAGACTCCTCCCCCACCACTGGGTTTGGGAAGAATTTCCTCAGAGGAAAAGTGGAAAAAACCTGTTTATTAATCAAACAAAACATTCCCCAACACAAGAAAAGAAAATTAACAACTCCAGATGACAAAAAACTCTTTCACCAGTGTGAGAGGGTGACAAACTCAGAAAGTCTCTCCTGCGAGTGGTATCAGTCTCCGGCGCTGGGAATGGCTGCTGCAGATCTCAAATTGCAGGGTCCCAGTGTTCCTCGGTGTTCCAGGTCTGGTCCAAACAGGTTCCGAAGGTATACAGAAAGGGAAAGGGGGGAAAGAACAAAAAACAGTCCAGGGAAAAAGACTGGACTGCCTAACTAATAAGCAAAAACAAAACTAAAGCTAGCAAGTGAAGCAAAACTAAAGCAAAAGCAAGCAAAGCCAGCCAGCCCGAGCGAGCAAAACCCTAGCGTCCCAAGCACAGAAGGTGGGGGAGGGAGCTGAGAAAAGTAGACAAAACAAACCTCGCTGAAATAGAACACACAACTGGGGATACAAGCTACCATAACATCACCCCAGGACATTTAGTTTGGAGGACAGTTATCTGCTGAGAAAGGCAGAAGCTTCTCTTTGAAATGGCGAATGTAACCCCCCTCCCTCCAAATTATTATAATTTTGAAATCAAGGGGCTTTCAGGCAAAGATATGGGAATTAGGAATAATAGTTCTTTACTAGGAAAATTAAAATAGAAATACAATGCTACAAAGAAACAAACTCCAAACCTTGACAGAGTACAGCCTGATACCCTGTCAGTCAGGGTGTTGGTAGCAGTCCCATTAAATGGTGGCTGCAGTCCTCTTGCAGTGACAGATGTGGCTGAGCTGGAGCAGTGCTCCTGTAG
The DNA here is from genome assembly GCA_013186435.1 of Turdus rufiventris. Taxonomy (NCBI): domain Eukaryota; kingdom Metazoa; phylum Chordata; class Aves; order Passeriformes; family Turdidae; genus Turdus; species Turdus rufiventris. Next base: position 12,426,904 of record PYHW01009486.1, read on the forward strand.
AAGATGCAGTTTCCCTCCAGAGGTCCAGTGGTGATGTGGAGAAATCTGGTTTTCCTCTGGAATCCAGTGGAGAAAGGGGCTACCTTAGTGTCCCAAAATCTCTGTTTTTATTTCGGTAAGAAATGCTGGGCTCTTCTTCCCTTCTTCCAATGGGATGAAGTAATTTTATCAGTCACACAGTGGGACTCAATGGGCCATTAGCAGAAAATGACTTCTGGAGGAAGGATGGGTTGTGAAAAGATACAGAACAAATGTCCCACCTGTTTTCAATGGATGGCCCATTAGCCATAGAGATAAGGATCACTGCCCCCACCCTTAACAGATGGTGATAGAATAGATACTTTTTATCACACTGTATTGTAACCCAAGACACCTGGACGTGCACCTTATAATCAGGTGTGGCTTATGTTCGTGAAATTACTGTACATTGTTATTGAATAAGCAGAAAAGCAAAAGCTAAGTAATTTCAGCCTGTAGTTTGGGCCTGTTGTAATGGACAGGAGTTAAGCTGGGTAACATGTAAAACTGCCAGGAGGAGGAGAAGATCACTTTACTTCTCTGTGAGAGGTCCGCAGAACTAGAAAGAGACTGCTGTGTTTGGGTTTGTAGTGAAGAGGAGATAAAGATTCAAATTTCAAGGCTTTCTCAGATGACACATGTACACTAGACAAGCAATTAAAGATGCCCTATGAGAAAATCTATGGGCTCATTTTTTAAGGAGAACTTATACCTGTGAGTATGTGCATGTGTCTAACTAATCTGTATTCTTCAAAGTCCCTTTGCATTTACAAGGGCAGCATTTTTACACAGAACCTGAATATCACTTTTTCTTTGGGTTTCACTGTCAAACTATCGCATTCCCCTTGAGTCTGTGCTTGCAGATCTGGTTATAAAAGGGTAGTGAAAACATTCCTGATATATTATGTCAGAGTAAATCAAGTGTGATAAATGAGGCTTCTTTGTTGATCTTCTTCCAGTTAGTGACGTTCCATGAGAAAAAGATTTCCCATCCATGATATAAATACACTGGATGCGAGTAGCCAGAATGTTATGAGAGCATGTGAAAAACAGCAGTTCAAGCAGTCTCCATTCCAGGGGAGATCCTGCATTACAGCTTTTGCAGTGCATTACAAAGTAGGGTTTTGTCATTCATCATTCACAGCTCTATTCCTGTACAGAGCAACAGACTGTTTTTCTCAGCTTGCTGAGTCACCTCTGGAAACACAGTGAAGCTCTCAGAGCATATCTGGTGGAATCCAGATGTAGTGACAACCAGAAACTTAATCCACTGCTTTGAGACAAGCATTCATGTTTGTGTCTCAGTGGTGATGCTTAAAGGAAGAATCTCCACACCTGAATAGCAGAATACTATGGAATCCAATATATTTATGTCCATAAAGTTTAATCTAGAAATTCAGGAGAAGGGTTTGTAGTAATTTAAGAATTAATCGCAGACTTTTTGCTTGTAATGCATTGTAGATGGCAGATGGCAGATCACAAGCAGATGGCTTAGGGGCTGCTCCAGGTCTTTTCACTTTAGCATGAATATGCTTGTTTTTCATTTCCACATTAAGGTAGAACATGGCCTAAATCTTTCCAAACTAGTGGTCACCCTGACATGCACAGTTCTCATTCCTATAAGCAAATCATTACTCTGGAAAAGGTATCTTCAAGAGAAACATTTTTTTAAAATTTCTCTGTACTATTGGTTTTTATTGGGTTTTATCTGGTTAATCTGCTGGTTTCAGGAAAGCTAAATTTTCATTTTCAAAGATTGTTTATGTGACCTGAATAATTTAATATGTAGACATTTAAACCAGAATACCTTTTGTGTTTTTTAGCTTTGCTTAGAGGAAAGGTTGTTTTCTTTGACACAATTAAAAAAAAAAAAAAAAACGAATGGAAAGATAGTATAATTTTCCAAATCTATCACTTTTTAAAGTACTTTACTATTATAAAATGTATTGATGAAATGTTAGCTTTTGAACACTGTAGCCACTGTGGATACTGTTTTCAAGGAGTTTTGCTTTATGAGATTTATTCTGTCAGTTGTGTTTGCTTATTAATTCAACAGTTATGTGTATCCAGCCGATTAGCAATTAATAATTATTTTTTAGAGTCAGTTTGGATTTCATCTGCTCCTCATAGAGTATTCAATACACTTTAGTTGACAGTAAACTTGCCAATTAAGCTATTAATAACTTAAAAATACTATTCTGTTTGCATCAAATCATGTGGAATATTTAAAAGTTTTTTTCAAATATTGCCAGACGGATGACTCCAATTAGAAGCTATAAACCAGGTTTGCAACAGTAGTGACAAAATTGTATGACACTTGCCAGTTTTTAATCAGGAAACACCAACCTGCTTAGGATTCTGTTACTTGCCTTATATATCGGAATAAATTTTGAAAATATATTCATATACCTCACAAGAACTTATTTCTCTCCTTGCATACCGTAGTATGCTCATCATCGGGTCCTGGACATGACATGACAAACCAAAGAAGGTGCATTTGTGGATTTTTTACTTTATTGGATCTATTAATATTTCCTCCATTGTTAAAAATCTCAATTCACCTTATTTCACTTGGCAGCTTCTTACATTGGCATTTGAATTAAGGTGGAATCATAGGGAAATCCTACTTTTTTCATGCCCAAAACATGAAATCTGCTTTAAAGAAAGAGTAAATCACTGCCAGGGTGAGGCTAATTTCTCATAACTTTGGGGGGCTTACATCTTATATGTTTATGGTCTTTCCATTGACAGTAGAGTCCAGGAGATGATGTACCTGGCTATATGAGATATTTGCAAGATGATGAGGGGAATGATGTGTTACACTGTACTAACTTTTTAGACAAAATTCCCACTGACTATAACATGATCTTAACACTTGCCTAACATGGTGATACTTAGTGTTAGGAGAAATTAATCCCACCAAAAGGAAAAAGACAATTTTCTTTTAGAAAATCTTAAAAAAATAGCTTCAAGTCAATTTTGGCAGGGACCTGTTAAACACTTCATGGTGTTTCTGCTGTTCTCTGGCCTATTCAAGAAACCAACCTTACAAAATTTTTCTGGTTTGAAAGATGATCTTATACTGATAATGAGACAGATTTCTTATTTTCCCTTTAGAGCTAGTTTCCTTTTGAACATTTTATACCATTCCATTCAAAACTCTTCTGGAGGCACAAATACCACATGCCAACTGTATCAATAATATCTGCATATCCAACTCCACCTATAAAGAACTTCAGTAGTTATATTGATTCCTTCCATTACATTGGATTTAGCTCTGTATCTGCTAATTCTATTAAAGTGTCTAGGACTTTACCAGAAAAGTAGTTTCCTACAGTTTTCAAACCTTACCTAAAGCTGTTTGCAAAGATTCCTGTCACATTTGCTCCTTTGCATTCCTCTGCTGTGGAATAGTTGAGCTATTATTCAACAGCTTAGTGCAATAACATTAAAACACCTCCGGAGTGACTAAATGGTTCTTTGGTCCTGCTAGTGATAACCACATATTTTATGAGTAAACAATGATAAATTATTTTAAAAATGGTTTGAAGGAGATGTCTCCGATTTTCACTCATGAAGAGTAATTCAGATACAGAACTCACCCAATGCTCTTCCACGGTGACATTAACATAAATAATTTATTTTATTTTCTGCTACTGCTTTTTCTTTTCACACATTTGACTGAATCAGGCTTGCAGACTTCATATGAGTCTCACTCCCTTATCAAATTGTACCTCAAACTCTGTCTTCTATATTTTTACCCTTTTCCCAGAATTATATATATTAGACAACTTCTAATACTAGAGAGTTTCTATATTTCCTATTTTCCTGTTTCAGTCATTGTACCTCCTGGCCACTGTTGCTGAGTGCTTGTATTTTTTTAATTACATCCTGGTACAGATTCTATTCACTGATGAGAATTAAAAATTTTTTCTTATGAAGTTTCTAACTAGATGGGTCTCCAAGAAATAACAATTTCTACTGTCTAAGCACAGAATATTTTTCTTGCCTATAAAAGCCACCAAGTTCATGAAGACCGAAATTTCCCATCCTGGTTCATTTTTGGCTCTCTTTCAAATGTCAGTCACCATGTGGGCCAATATTTCTTGTAGACCATTACTACTCTTCCATTTTAAAATGATGGAGCTTTTTATACATATCTGTAGTTCTTGTTTGTACTTTTAACCATTTGCCTTCTTTGACTCTAAACCCTTTGCCAGAACATGTCAAGAAGTCATACAAGTAGTGTTGTTCCTTGGTTAACATTCTCCCTCATTCCCATTTAGTCTGATTTTACTTTTACATTCCTCAAGTATTGATTCTATCAGTAACGCATTAAAAAACTAAGCATTGTTAACTAGATTCCTAGTAATGTCACAGAACTTTTGTATTTACCCTTGGGTTTGATGCTTAATTTTTGATGTGTGGTAAAATTGGACTTAACTTGTAGGAGCAGCTTTTCACAACCTTCCAACTATTTTCTTTTACTATCTGTTCTACATTTTTAAAGCAATTCAGAACACTTTTATTTTTGTCCCTACAGAAAGTGTTATATCAAACCTCTTGCTCTGCTTTCCTGCTTCATCTTTCCATGGTCTCCAATGTAAATAACTCTCCTACTGATATTTCAGTGTCACAACTGGCTTCCGTTTTGGTTTAGATAGAGATTGGAAGAAATATCATTCCTTCTCTTAAGTATCCAGCTATACCTGTAACTCATAAGTAGTATATCTTCTCTGCACAGTTTCCTCAACGATTCAACAATACCACTCTGGACACAAGTGTTTTATTATCAACATTTTAACTACCCTTTAAGTTCAATAGTCTATTATCCCTATTTCATTAGCCACATATAGGCCACATAATGGCTCCTACACAACCCTTGAACCCAAAATTATTGTTTTGTGCAGATTGACAGCTCTGCCTCAGTAGGCATGTACCACATAATGTGCAACTATACTGCTATGCATCTCTGGTGTAACGATAGTGTGCCAGTGTCTGGCCAAAGAAACCTTCCATCTCCCTATCCCATCAACCACTGTAGAAAACATTCTCCTGCTGGAGAGATGACAATGGAATTTTGTACTCAGAAAAATGCAAGGTTGTTGCTTGGTGTGGAAGTCTGATTTGGATAATCATAAAATCCCTAGTTTTATCTATAAAAGTTCCTTGCCAGTGAGCATCATTCCATATGATTAAAGAGGACAAAAATTAGCAGCTTCATCACATTTCCACTGGGAAGTAGATAAATGAAATACTAAAATTAGAAGTCTGAGCTGACAAGTGTAATACCTTAGAGAAAAATATCTTCTACAAAAAACCTGAGATGATATTTTGACATAATAGTTGAAAATACTTGCAGATTTCCCATAAAGCCCTCACTGTCCATCTTTGCTTTGCAGAGTTTGATCTCATTCCTTGACTTATTTTCAGTGGTTTATGTATTGTCTGTATTTTAAATATTTCATTAATAAAATAAATGCTGGGAAAAAAAATGCTTCCATCCAAAAAAATTCATGTCCAAACTAATTGAACTTAAATATACCAAAAAGAAAGGTTTCTTGGTGGTGGCTTTTTGGTTAGAGATCTGTTCTTTCTTTTACTTCTTTCATGAAAGAAATTAGCAAGTTTTCTTATCTAATCACCTGTTTCTCAAAGATGCCATGCAAATATGGGAACTTAGCCTGTAATTCTTTAAAATTGTCTTTTTAGGAATCTATCAAACTCTCTGGGTGGAAAACCCCCCTTAAATTCTAATTCAGCTGAAGAAAATTGTGACAGTTTTAAAACAGATGTAACTTGCAGTTAAAAGAAAAGTACAGAAAGTGTAGTCTCCTTTATTGACAGCCCTTCTTTCTGATAAGTTTAGGGATGAAATAAGTTATTCACTGGATCAAGTGGTTTCATATCCAGATTCAGACAAGAAAACAGTAAAAAAACCTCATGAAAATACAGCTTTTTAATTGTAGTAAGATGAAAAATTCAAGTACTGTATGAAAATCTACCTATAGAGGTTTTGTCCCCTAAAGTATTTAATCACTGTATCTAGGCACACATGCACAAAGGAGAAATAGTCTGAAAACAAATTACACTCAAATATCTCTGGAACAATCTCATTGTAACAACACATATACTGATTAATATTCTAGCCCGAAGGAAGCTGACTGGACATCTTGGCCACTCTAATTTCAGGTCTAATTTTGTTTGTTTGTTGTAAGATACAGTCAAAGAACTGCACATCTTGTACTGTGTGTCTGAGGAGTTAGACAGACTGCAGTAAGTGTGCCACAGCACAGACCCAGTTTCTGTGAGTCTGTGGTGAGCAACTCATCACAGCTGGAGTGTGAAGGGGGAGCTGTTCACTTCATTGCCTGGGAAGAAGAAAATGAGGAGAAGCCATTCTTTTCAGAAAACTGTGGCTTGGATCCAGTGGAAGTATTTCAGTTCTGTACAATCTTGAGAAAAAACTTTACTGTTTGAGAAATTACACAGTTATTATTAAAGTCTTTTCCTGTATTTTTAGGAAACTATATTACGTATTTGTATGTATGTGTATATATATAAAATACATACATCTATGACACAAAAATGAGATTGTTTAGAAATTATCAGGTAAAGTCCTCTTAGAAGGAGCAGAGAGCTAAAGATTTAAAGGTCATTAACACAGTATTAAAGTTGCTTCTGATAGTAAAAACCTAATAGCTCCATAGAAATACAAGAGCTTCATACAGTTTGGGAGCAGGCCTATCCTTAACATTTCTGGTTTTTCCATGTACCGCAATATTGTACCAGGAAGGCTGACTATGACCAGGAAGATCTGCACAGATTAGGTATGTAATATGTGGGGGACTCAAGTGACATATGTCTGCTGCATATACAGAATTTTATGTTATTATTTTATGTCATTATTTCTCACTCACATAGTATATGTTATGATGCTGTTAGTTCAGACCTAACCTCCAGTATTGTGTACGTAACTGGGCAATCATTTTGCTCTTAGTTTTATGAAAGACTTGGACAGTACTTTTTCTAAGTACACCTTGCTTGAAATTGTACAAGCACAGGAGTTTTATGGGAGTGAATATTGTTGTTCTATATGTAGCCATCAAACATGCTACACTTAAGTATATGACAGCACTTTCTGGGACAGAAAGTCTTAAGACTCTTATCCTCAACAGGCAGACTCCATAAAGCACACCATTGTTCCTTACCTAGAAATTGCAGTATGATGAGAAAAATTCTTCAGCTGGCCAATGAAGTTCTATGTCCCCACCTTACAGAACCTGGTGAAATAAAACAAGAAGGCAGGAGAAAACTTTATAGTTTTGTTCTTCTATTATAATTATTTAAGTTAGGAACACATTTAATGGATTTTTTTTATTATTTTAGTAAATCAAAATGGGATGCTGGGAAATGAAAGTGCTTTCATAGTCAGGGATAACTATGATGTATGGTGCAAAATTTCACATGGTCATATTTGTAGATCTGAGGCAAGTAGGAGTATAAATCATTTCCACCTCTCTCCAGTTAATGAGTACAGACCCTGAGAACATTTGACTTCGTGTAGAAAATAGCATACACAGTGAGTCACATTCAGCAAAACAAACAGTTCTTTGCTTTCCTTTTTTGATACTTGCACTTTTATATTTGAGGAACAAAACCTGCAGCAGTCCTACTAAGGTCCTACCAATCATTCCACTACACCTGAGTAGCTCCATCTCTTGCTCATCACTTTCTATGAAAGAAGAAAGCTGCAATTAGAAGATATGACTCCCTTTGATAGGAGAAACACACAATTTTGGTATCCAGAAAAGAATAATGGGAGCTTTCCTTGACCACATCTAAACCAACTCCACCTCCCTGTATAGAAAAGGCAATACTTCTTCCTTAGCAGTCCATCAGAACCCAAAACTTATTCTGAGTTCCTGGTTGCCAAGGAAGCATATTCACTCAAGACTCGACTGAAGTATGCATTTGTATTCTTCTTTACAAAATACAGTAATGCAGTATAAAATATTAGTGCCCAAGATATTATAATCAAAATAATGCTAATTTAACAATCTCCAAGGAAAAAACATTTTCATTCCATAATCTATCATCCTCCCTACCATCTCTTATTTTTATAAACAGGTATGACTATATAATATGGATTGGTGATATAAAATAAAGTTCTATGCGGCTTGTTTGGCCAGTTTAGGCTTTTAGCCTTTAACCACTTCTCCTATAAATTATCACAAGTGATTCCCCTTGGCAGTTGAGAGCAGTTATATCCTTTCAGGTCTGTAGAAAGGTGGATGGCATAAAATGCAAGGAAACTGGGAAGTTATATCCACATCCTAACAGAAGCTATAACAGTACAGAAATTATAGGATAAAATGCTATTACTATTTTCTCTACTGAATGTGGTGAGCATGACTGAAACTTATTCCATGATGATTGCCTGTACACACAGCCTGTAGCCTTGAGCACCTGCTAAGGGGGATGAAACAGGGGCTGGAGCAAAGATACCATGGCCAAGCACTGTTAAAAATCCATGCAAGGAATCAATGATGAAATGCATAGCACCTGCCTGCCAGGAGAGATGGGAGGTGTCTTACTGCTCAGCCAAGAACTGTGCCAAAATAACTTTCCTTGGATAAACTTGGTTCCTTATAATCTATTTGCAATACTTATGCCCCTCCATGCCAAACTTACCCACCTCCAGGGTAAGATCACCCTTCACAGAGCAAGCACTCTGCATTTCACTGACTATATCTTAAGAGCAAATGGAGAGAATTTTACACCAATCAATAACAAAGGAATGACTAGAGTCATTCAAGTGCCACCTAAACATAAAGAAGTAGTATAAAATTAAATTAAGAATGGGGAGAAGTTAGGTAAGACTCCAACTAGAGCTAGTCACTGGGCTGAACCTACCTTCTACCCCATAGGGATGTCTTGTGGAAAAGTGCCTTACTCTTTCAGTTCTCAATGATTATCTTGAGCTGACTTTTCCTGAATGGCTAGCTTGGGCTAGCTTCTACTGGGGACTAAATCTTGTCTATATATTAGTCTGAACATATTTTTGCAGTCAGAAACAATCATTGGCAGGCCTCTAACCTTAACCTATCACAATTTTCTCTTTTTAATAAAGAATGTCATTCCAAAGTTAGAGTGAGCCCTTCATGGACACTGGCACTCATTGGCAGTGGGTAATATACTTGAATAATGTGGGAAACCCCTCTGAGGGGTCTCTTAAGCTTTTGGGTGTGTGTACCTGAACTAGTCAGTTGAACTTCCCTCTGATGCAGCAGGACTATTCAGTGAAGAGTATCCATAATTGGACACTGGCAGACTGGTTGTTATGAGGATCTTGGTGTCCTAGTTTGGAGGACAGCTGTCTGCTAAGAAAGGCAGAACCTCTGTTTGAAATGGAGAATGTAAACCACCTCCCTCCAAATTATTATAATTTTGAAATCAAGCAGCTCTCAGGCAAGATATGGGAATTAGGAATAACAGTTCTTTACTAGAAAAATCAAAACTGAAATACAGTACTACAAAGAACAAACTCCAAACACTGACAGAGTCAGAGTACAACCTGACACCCTGTCAGTCAGGGTGTTGGTAGCAGTCCCATTAAATGGTGGCTACAGTCCTCTTGCAGTGACAGATGTGGTTCAGTTGAAGCAGTGGTCCTGTAGAAGGGTGCAGTTTTCCTCTGGAAGTCCAGTAATGATGTGAAAAAGTGCGCTGGAGACCAGTGGAAAAAGGGTTCCCATGGTGTCCCAAAATCTCAGTTTTTATCTTGGTAAGAAATGTTGGGCTCTTCACCCTGGTTGAAGCAACTCTCAATGGCATGAAGTAATTTTATCAGTCACACAGTGATACTCAAAGGGCCATTAGCAAAAGATAACTCCCTGGAGGAAGGATGGGTTCTGAAAAGATAAAGAACAATGCCCCACCTGGTTTCAATTGATGGCCCGTTAGCAAAATATCTCCCATGGAGATAAGGATCACTGCCCCACCTGGTCTCATCAGATGGTGATAGAATAGATACTTTTGGTCACATCCTGTATTGCAACCCAAGACACTTGGCTTTCCAAGTGGCCACTGACAGACTAATCAAACATAAAGTGTTTGAGGAGATCTTTGCTTTTTAAGTGGCAGTGTTCTGTCCTTGCTTGAAATGCACTTGCATGCTTCCGTAATGCACCTGGACCTCACCCACAAAAGTTGTTGACCCCAGAAAATCCAGCAATAGGTCTGCAGCTCCCTTCTCCTAACTTTAGGTTCTTTTACAGTGCAGTTGCCCATTAGTGTTTGTGCAAAATTAAATTAGCCCCAGCAAGAGAAGTGCCTGCTGTGGGATTAAGTCCTTGCCCTGACTGTAGTCCAGAAAGCATCAGACCTGGCCATGTCACTGGCTTTGGTGGAGAAATGCATCAAGGAAGGAGAAGCAGCAGGAACAGATAATTCAGGCTAGCAGTAGGAAAGGTAAAGCCAGACTGGTGGGTAGCTCTGCTCTAACTGAATGCTGGCATTGCAATAACAGGGTCCTTCCTAATGGAGTGACAATCAGAGGCAGTGATCAGGACAGTTTAGCAACAACAACCAGTCAGAGACAGGTTCCTTCCTAGTTTATTCTGATTTATTTCAGCCCATAATGGGTATGTAATCAGCCCTCCTATCTAGTAATAGGTATAAAAACTTAACAGAATTTTAGGACAAGATGCCATCAGTATTTTAGCCTGATCCCAATCACATGAATTTGAATATCTTAATGGCAGCTTTAAATGTAAATTCAGGGGGTACCACCAAGCTTAAGGAGTATTGTAAATGTGTGCCAGAATATACATCAGAAATGGCCAGTTACTGGGACAGCTGCAAGGACAGGAATGGGGAGCAAAAAATTCAGTCCAAGATCTGCATTGTGTGATTTAGGACAAAAAGAGAGAAAAATCTAACTAAATCATTCAAGTATAAATTCTTAGATTTGACTGACCTTAAATGGTGCCAAATTAAAACATTTTTCCATGCTAGGGACATATCTCACTTTCAAATACTCAAATACTAGAGAAAGTTGTATGTTTTGCCATGCAGTAATCAAGAGGCAGAGCTTACCTTTTCTACTAGGAAAGCCACAGTAATTTGTTTACTTCCACAGGCCACAGCAAAAGAGGATTGTGTGGATTACCAGGGAATACTTCAAACAACTCTTCCCCCAGGACAAGATACAGAAGAAATGTTTATCTACTTTTCATATTAATATTTTAATCATTTATTATCCTTTGGATTTAATGCACCATAGTAAAATTTTACTGAGTACACAAGTTACCTCAAAAATATTACTAGTGATAGAATAATGCATATTCTAAAGAAAGTGGAAAATATCTTCATGCTTATGGAGGCATATGGTCTATTTAAAGACAGGTTGCACGTCTTCTGTAAAGGGCAATTCTTTCTTGATAATATTCTAGAGAACTAAGAATTTGGCAATGTGCAAAGGATAAGGAGGCCTCAAGGATATAATTTTTTTTTTCTGCACCAAAAATCACTGTGAAACTATGCTGTCATCTAGCTTGGGAAAACTGGACTGAAATCTAGTTAAAGGATAAGGAGTGGAGGATGAAAGTCAAAGTGTTAACAGCTTTTGAAATGGACATATGCCTGCGTTATTGTCCCATGGGAATCAATGCTGGAACTGGTGCTTTTTCTTGAGACAGGAGTGAGTATTAACATGTTTTTGCAAGCACTTGATGCATATTTCTTGGAGGATGTTCTGAGTCATCAAGCTGTAGCTTGTCTACTGCTACTGCTCCTCAGCTCCTTAAGATGATACCTAGCCCCAGGCTGCTGCCTTCCCTTCTGGAGGCAAAGCGCAGCTGAGCACCTCTGCTTGTTAGAGAAGCTGCCTCCAGATCAGAAGGGTGAGTAAATGGAGCAGGCTCACCTTCCTTTGTGCCTGTGTGCCCTGGTTTAGAAGACAGTGTTGCCAGAGAGAAAGAATCTTTTTCTCAAAATAGAGAGTGAAAATCTCCTTTCCTTTTTCTCCCAGTTTATGATAATTTGGAAATTAAGGGCTTTTCAGGTAAAGGTGTGGGTTTAGGAATAACAGTTCTTTACTGATATATCTACAAGACAAAACAAGAACAACATCAGCTATGAAAAAACAAGTGACAGAACAGAACGAAACTCAGTCTCAGTCTCTTTTTCCAGTCAGACGCCTTCCTCCTCCGCACAGTCCCGATGGAGCGGCTGCTGCAGGAGCAGGGGAGCGAGGCAGCAGCGGCAGGGCCCTCCCAGGTGGGAGAAAGGGTGAAGGAAAGAACTCTGCTCACTGTGTGTGTCTCAGTTCTCAGCACTGTTCTTGGAAGCAGGAAGCTTTAGCAGTGTCGAAGTGCAGGGCCTGGTCTCACCACGGAGAAAAGAAGGACTTCTCCCCTCTGCGTTCGGGCTGACAAGCCAGAGCAAGTGTCCCGTCCGTCCCCCCTTCACCAGAAGGACAAAGCAGCCCCTGACCATCCACTCCCACCCCTCAATCCCCTCAGCAATCGAGCCATGGAGCCAGTCCAGCCATCCCTTTGTCTTGAGCACTTAACAGCTAAAGGGGACCTGCCCAGCCAGCTTAATATAATAATGGGGAAAATTTGTCCACAGAGGGAAAGAGTAAAAACTCCCCCAACCCCCAACACCGTGTGAAGCCCAGAACTGGACTGGGCAGTGCTGTATGACAGCTTTGTGAACAGTTTCAATGAGCAGTCACCGTATCTACAGTAGGCTCAGCAAGCAGATTCTAGTAGTGCTTATAGAGCTCAGTCTGAGTTTCTTCTATCAAAATTGTTAGTGAAGCACCCATAATCTTAATTGGATTCAACTGCAAGGAACAGTGTCTTACTTTTAATTTTCAATTTACTGGTCTTTTTTCTTTTTTTATTCTGATACTGGAAGATATCACCAGCAGCCTTTATATTTTCAGTTGAAGAAAATGCATTAGGAATTTCTTTTTGAGTTTTCATTACTGCCTGAATTTTTTATTAAAAAGTGAGATCACTGTGTAAATCAAAGAAATATTTCTACATTTCTGGTAGAAATGCAACTTACTGTCAGATCTGGCATCAGGAAGACATGGTGGCATGACTCCTATGACTGGAGCTTTGGAACAGAAAAGTACAGGCTCTTTAGGAAGGACTGAACATTAGGAGAGGGTACCATGGAATCAAACAACCAGATTTTGCTTGACAAATTTGAAGACCTTATGTAATCAAGTTACAATTTTGATGGATAAGGGAAGAGCAACTGGTGTCATCTGCCTGGATTGGCGCAAATCATTTGACACTGCCCCACAGGACATCCTTGTCTCTTAAACAGAGAAACGTGGATTTGATGGATAAACCACTCTGTGGTTCAGGAGTTGGTTGAATGGCTGCACTTTAAGCGTTGTGGTGAACAGTTCTATGTAAGTGGATACCAGTGACAAGTGGCATTCCTCAGGGACCAATACTGGGACTGGCACATTTTAACTTCTCTGTGACAACATGGACAGTGGGATCAAAGGCTCCCTCAGCAAGTTCACTGACAGCACCAGGCTGTGTGTGGAAGCAATGGCATCCAGAGGGACCTGGACAGGCTTGAGAGCTGGGTCACTGCAAACCTCATGGGGTCAACAAAGGCAAGTGGGAGGCCTTGTACTTGGGTTAGGACAGTCCCAAACATGGATACAGGCTGGGGAGGAAATGGAATGAGAGCAGCTCTAAGGAAAAGGATTTGGTGGTGCTCACGGATGAAAAGCTGGGTATGACCTATCAATCTGTGTGTGCTCTCCAGAAAGCTAATTGTATCCGTGGTTGCATCAAGAGTAGTATGGCCAGAAGGGAAACGGAAGGGATTCTGCCACTCTGTTCTGGTGAAAACCCACCTGCAGTGCTACATACAGCTCTGCTGTCCTCAGCACGGGAAATACATGGACATTCTCAAGACAATCAGAGAGGTGGAATACCTCTCCTAAGAATGAACTCAATCTCAGCTGGACCCAACGTGCAGGTTGAAAGAGTGGGACTTTTCAACTTGAAGGAAAGAACACTCTGGAGTGACCTTCTAGCACCTTCCAAACAAGGTCTGCAAGAGGGTGGAGAAGGCATGTAGTGACAGAGCAAGGAGTAATGACTTCTAACTGAAAATGGTCGGGTTTAGATCTGATATCAGAAGTTCCTTACTGTGAGTTCGGTGATGAACTGAACAGGTTGCCCAGATATTGTGGATGACCCATCCCTGAAACCATCGTGGTCCAGACTGGATGGAGCTTTGAGATACATGGTCTAGCAAAAGGTGTCCATGCATCTGACAGGCAGGTTGGAACAAGATGATCTTTAAAGATCCCTTCCAACACAAGTTGAACTTTGATTCTGCAGACAGATTTGAACACTGTCTGAAGTTCAGTACTGTTCAGTATTGTCTGAGGTTCTAATTTGACACAGTCATACTCTTCAGTATGACATTACAAACTATTCCCAGTAGGTTTTTTACATCCATTTGAAAAACAAGTTAGAGTCTGCCATCCTGACCACCAACATGATCAATCTTAATCCACCCTGAAAGCAGCCTCTTCTCAGCCGATAGCAGCTCTGGATTGACTTCTTGCAGGGCTCAGCTAAACGTGTTCCATCACAGCAATGTCAGCAGCATAGACCCATTTGTGCCATCAGAGGGACCATGGGGCTACAACTAAGGTTTGAGATTTTTAATCCCTCCTCAAATGATTTTTATGCACAGAATGAGTTCAGCCTGCCTGTGCTGTGGCCTGGTTAGCTGTCACAAACAGGAGCTGGATAACCACACTAGATTAGGAAAGGCGGCTTTTGCACAGGAAGGCTGAGACTTATCAGGCATCTGCTGCAGAGGAAATCCCAGGCTGCTCTGAGGCTGCCACAGCTGCATCTGAGTATGACTAACACCAGCACAAAAGCAACCAGCACAGCTAAAAGCATGTACTCATTTCTGCATGTAGTTTGCAATACCCAGTGCAGCCATCACCAAAACAGAGGCTGAAAAGGACTAAACTCTTCTTCCCACCTAGCTTCCTTACACTTCCCACAAGGCATGAGCTTGTGGCCACTGCAGAGCACTTATGGCAGCTCTGGAGGGAGTGACAAATTGCAGCAGCTGGAGCACACAGATGCCAACTCACAGTCTTTCCTTCCTCACTTTTGGCACTGAACTGCAGAGTATGCCGGAGTAGGAGACTCAGTTTGGTGCACTGGTCTTCAGCTGGGCACAGACCACTGACACTGGGAGCAGCTCTCCAGTGTCTGTTACAGAAAATCTCAGAGGCTCAGGTTGAACAAGTTTCTTTTTGAGTGAGTGTCAAATACATACACAGATACTTAGGCAGTGTCTCTCAAGAAGGAGACTGTCTCAGAAGCTACTTGGTGATTTTCCTATAAACTCGCATTTCATTGTAATGGACAGAGAGGGTGCTGCATGTCATGTATATCAGGCAGAGACAGCATTTTCTGCATTTGTGACTGTCACAAGCAAGCAGATGTCAGACATTTGTTCACATTTGTATTTTGTTGTTTTCTAAAAAGAGTCTTTGTTTCCCCCTTTCTCACTCCATTTTGCTACTTGCACTTATTCTTTTCTAATAGGCTGAAGCTTTTTACCCTTTGTCACAACTTTCTCCTTTTTTTTGAGCCTCACTTACCTCATTTCCTTATGAAAGACACTTTCTCTTAGAATGATAAGAACACTTCAAAAACAATGATACCCACTTGGGAAGATCGCACCTTCAGTCAACCAGCAGGTAAACCTTTGTCAGACAGATAGACACACTGTTCCTATTTCCAAAGTACCCTTTTTTGACAAAGATAATTTCAATCACAGATGTATTGACATAAAAATGTACATTAATAGACAACAGAGTACTACTTTCAAACCTGGGTATCACCCACTATTCTGAGCTGCAACATCAGTCAGAGGACCTCGCATCACCTGGACTCGAGTGCGGAAGGGAAGAAAAGAAACTTTCTGCACCTGTGATCTGTACAGCACAATCAGTCTGTGACAAAACTCTGAGAAGTCTTCTGATTAATATTAATAAACTCATGCCCAAGGCCTCCCAGACAAGAGATGCTTGTCTATACATAGACATGCTCTGATTAATACCCCCCACTTTATATAAAGCTGAGAACCAGAATTAGAAAAGGAAAAAACATTTATTTTTCCTGAAGTTGAAACACAAGCTCTACAGTTCTTTGATTGAGAATGGCAGTCTTCTTTGAAGCATACCTCAAAATCTGAGGACATAAATATCTGCTTAATCACCTCATATTTTAAATGAAGTAAAACATTTCTTTTCCTAAATCACACATAGTGTGACTGACCTATCACTGCAAATCTGGAATATCTGGAAAATGTATGTAGCACTTATGCAAGACGAATTATTAGAATGGCCTCTGAGCTCTTTCTTCCACCTGGCAGGCTCCAGAGGTGTAGCTGTCTTGACATAGGGACCTGAACACAGTTTAACACCTTGCGGCCATAAAGAATAAGGGACAGGAGAAAGGAAAAAAAGCCTTCTTTTAACAGGACTTGTGAACTAGACAAAGCACTTTAGATAATTTTGTGAAAAACAAGTGCAAATTCTGCAGAAATTATAGTATTTATAAACAAATAAGTCCAGCACAGGACTGTTGGCTTGCACACGTTAAGAAATATAGCAAAGGTATGAATGGACCCCTCCTGTTCACATCCTGCCTGTCTGTTCACGATATAGTCCAAAACCACTCCACTGCTTTTGAAAACATCAGGAAACATCAGAAAAACAAATCAGCCAAGTAGGAATCAATATATGCCAGGTTATGGATGGAATTAAATGCGGAACCTGGTGACAGTCCCTCTGTGCTTCATAATGTTCAGGGACTGGAAGGACTTGGTTGGATATGCAGCTAGGTAGTAGGTTGCCATTTGAGAGAGAGAGACATGGAAGCAAAGGCCTGGGCAGGGATCCAGGTACTGTCTCTTCCTGAGCTACCCTTGTGTCCTTCCCAGACTGTGTCAGCAGGCTGTTTGTAACAGGCCACCTTTTCTTGGCATCCTACATTCTGAACATCTGTGTAGAGTGCATACTCACAGCCGGGAGCTCCAGAAGCTGCCAGTTTCTTGCAGGGTCCTCTCACTGTCAGGAATGTGCCCTTGCCCCAGCCATCATTTTTGTCCCTCTCTTTGGGACTACTGGCTGTTTTGGGAGCAGCTAATGTTCCTGACCCTGGCACCTCAGATCTCTGTGCTATTTCACAGCATCACCTGAGTATGTAGCTTAAACCACAGCACCCACACCTGGCTTTTCCTGCTCTCCTCTGCCTCACTGCCTGCTGTTGTTTCCCCATCAGCCCTATCCATTCTTGGTCCTGGTGCCCCACAGTGTCCCATTGCACCTTGCTGAGTGCCCTCTCTTAGCACAGTCTTGGCCACACCCTCCCAGATCTGCTGCAGGAGGGTGGTCTGGTCTTGGGAACACTGTTCCTGCAGAGGGTGAGAAAGGATGCTCTGAGGACTGTTGTGGGAGATAGAATAACTTTCATCCTCCTGGAGGCTGCAGCGGGATTTCAAACCCCACATCTGTGAGCTCAGTATTGCTACATGCCATTGGTTCCTTTTACCAGGCTTAAAGGAGCTGCCAGACTCCTGCAAGGAGGCAGAGAAGATATTACAGGCCTTCTGTGATAAGGGAAGTGAGACCACTCCCTAGGATGGAAGTTATTGCTCTTAGGGCTTGCCGTGGGCATCACTGGCTTCATCTGGCCTGAGGTCAGGAGGGGCTGGCTCCAGCAGAATTGGCTTGGGGGTGGGTCTCAGTCCTTCTCTCCCTGTATCTGCCCTCCCACAGAAGCAGAAATGGGTACCCAGTGCCCATATCTCTAGGGCTGTTTAACTACCTGCCCCATCAGTCCCTCTGTGCACAGCCCTCAAGGCTGTGTCTCATGGAGGCATGAAGAGGTTAAAGGATAGGAAAAGAGTGGGAAGATATACCACCATGTGAAGGCTGAGCAGTTTTTCCCTGTACAATGCATGTACTGCTCCTTGAAGAATTGTTCCTTGAAGAATTCTATGCTGCAGAATTGCTCCAGCAGACTTTTTGTTCTGGAGTTTGCTGTTAGCACACTGCATTTTCCCTGAGCTCTCTGGCTCAGCAACTTTATGCCATATGCAGCAATTGAAAGGATTAATAAGGAGTAGGCAGAGTGCTTCATCTCCCTTGGCAGCTTTTTCAGCACCAAACCAATATCAGCAGATGCACAACTAGCCACTGTGAAAGAGTTTTTTTTTCTTCTTCTGATATGTGAAATGAGAAACCCACTGAGGTGTTTTAGGAGCCAGGATCTTTACTTTATGGCTACAAGTTTCATTGCTGAGGGGACTCAGAGCCCAAGCTTTATGGGTGTGGAGGGCTCTTCTGTCACCTAGACACACTCCTCAAACACAGTTCTCATTGCACCAGTCTTTGCTTCTCCACCTTCACATTCTCTTCTGGGTTACAAGGACAGAGCTACTGGATGGGTTGGGCACAGCTCTCCCTGCCCAAGGAAACCAATATACATAACTGTTGATTAGGGTACCCATGAAATTGGCATGGAAATTGTGACTGAATCCATCAGTGTTCTGCTATTCTAATAATATCTTGTTTCAATAACTTTAGTTCTAATGCAGGAAAGATTCCCTACTGACTTGTGACAAAAAAAACCACACCACTGGTACCAGTTTCTCTTTTCCTTTTTTTCTTTTTTCTTTTTTTTTTTTTTTTTATTTTGGAAAATACTGATGTTGATTGGAAACCATTATTTATTTTAGCATGTCTCTGTACATGTCAGAGTATCCACATCCCTATCCAAAGAATTTACTGTTCCAAAAATAAACTGTATTAAATTCACAATGAATTCTGTGATTATGACAAAGGTCTTTCAGGAAGAGTTTGCCTAGGCATAGTTTTTTACACCAAGGCAAAAACCATAGTAATATTTCATTCTTCATTTCAAAACAATAAAATGTCCCTTGTTACAAAAAGTTATGTAGTCTGGAACATGTTTTCGTCTGAAGCTAAAAAGAAGGAGATCTCACTTCCATGTTGTCTGAAAACCACATTCCACCTTTTGTATACTACTGTTCTGTAATTTCAGAAAGGATTAGCTTTGCACAACCTGTTTCACTAACATCCATATATTCCTTTCAAGCTGCTGTAATATAAAACATGGATAATAGACCTTGAGATATTTGAGCTTTAAATGGAAGAGCCAGCTCAACCATAGCTACAAATATGTTGCTGGAACCCCAGCAATAAATACCTGTGCCTCCCTTCAGATTTCTTTCCTTAAATCCACTTTCAGGAAATCTGTTGAACTAATAATTTAATTTATTCTGTCATATTATTTTTCAAAGTTTTGCTCGTTTAGGTGCAATATATTTGTGCTTCTGTATTTGGGTCCTTTTAAAATGAATAATTCCAGTCAGATTCCTATGGACAAATGCCCCTGAAATGCATGTCTATGACTGATATTATTTATAGGGGCTGTGTAGCAAAATCAAGGCTTAACAACCTCTGGTTTTTTTCCACATTCACATCCTCAAAATCCAGCTGTTCTATAACCTTACTAAGATATTCTCTTTTGCTTGTTTCATACATCATTTAATATCCCAGTGCATTAAGTGTTACCTTCACTACGGTGGAACATCAATATTTAGCATAAATATTCCACTATTTTTTTCTTTTCAATATTATTCATGTAAAAAACTCTTCTTCTCCCAAAGCAAATAAACAGGTTTTTTCTTCCCTTCTTTTCTAATATATTTTAAGAAAGAGCTGATGTCTCCTCTAGTCATCCTCACTTTGTTAAACAGGGTTTTGCTTTCTGAGTATATATATATCTAAGTACTAAATATTTCATATGGGAGCTGTTTGACTTAACAATGCAAGTTCACAACTCCTATTAAAAATACCTTATGAGAGGTATTCTAAAACAGTTTGAGATTCATTTTACCCAATGAGGCTTTTTTAGCTCATTAGAAATATAGTTTGCATGTTACCAGATATATATTTGTATAAAGGAAATTTAAAATCTAGGTCTAGATTTTCGGCTTCAATGCATTCCTCCCTCCTCAAGCTAGCGTAAATCAAAGACAAAATTAGTGTGTGCATAACGTATGTAGGTGAAAAAGAAACCCTACCATACTAAGGCTTCAATATTTCAACTGATATTTATGAAGAGTAGCTGCTCTAGTTGCTTAAATGGGACCTTTTTTGTTTTTAATGTCACAGTGAAGAGGGAATCTCCTTTTTTGTGATGCCAAACAAGACACGCAGCTTGAGTCAGCAGATTACTGAGAGTAAGGGGTGAAGGCTATGGTCAGATGGGTCAGTGTGTGCCCAGCTGTTACCTGAGTAATGCTGATGGGATACAAACCACCTTCAAGTGATGTGGTGGCACAGGACAGGAAGTATAAATTACGTGATGAAAGTGAGATGCACAGAGTAACTTTTGTGAATGTTACACTTGTTTTAAAATAATAAATTACTTTATTTAAGTAAAGTAAGAAGTAACAGAAGAGAAGGAAATTTTTACTGCAGGTATAATTCTCAAATGTTTGATAAGCAACATGATAAACATCTAGAAGCCAAGAAAGTTGTGCCTTTTGTAACATAAAAAAGAGCTAATTAACAATTCTTCCCAGTTGAAGAAAAATTCCCTGAATCTCCAAATGCAAATTTTTCATTATCAGATGGCAGCTACACCCCTTTAAAGATGACTTGATCTCTATGTTGAAGAAATGGAACTGACTGTAACTTTGTAGAGAACTTCAAAAAGCCACAGCTTCTGGTTGAAAAATACCTTCACTTCTTGGTTTTTAAAGTAATACTGTAATTCAGGGAGTTTGTTTTAAAAAGAGATTAATTTGCAAAATAATAGCAGATATAAATGTAGTGATATTAGAAAATCCAAATTATATGCTTGAATTTGTATCTGGAGTAGAATGGTACCTCTGGCAATACAGAGAGAGATTGCTGTTCATTATGAGGAACTACCTGTGGAGTTTAATGCAGCCCAAGGAGAACAAAAACCAGCAAAAAGACACCTCATTATCAGCAGAGGAAAGCAGCTATGGACCTTCTCATCTGTACAGAAGGAAAGCGCTCTGCCTTCTTGAGCACATCTGGGGAGAAGCTCCTTATAAATGGTTCCTAACCATCTGCTCCTTCTCCAAAGTTAGTTAAAGGGCAACATATACTGTCCCCAAAGGAAGAAAAAAAGTGTATTTTTAAAACCCTGAACTTCTGCACTTCAGTACCAGCATTTTTTCCCCCCTACCTTTATTCAAGTCAGAAGTTATGCCAACTGTTGGAGCCACCCAAAGAAACAAACAGTCAGAAAATTCTGGGTATTTACCAGAGGTCTTAGTTTTTCTTGTCCATTCAGAAGCTCAGCCCTCATGAGAGTATCACACTGTAGAAAAGCACAATATTAGAGACACCTTGTGATGAGAATGACCAAAATCTCTCTGCCTGAAAGAACTTTCAAGTGTTTTAAATAATTCTTCAGATATAACTTATATTTCTTTATTGCTAAATCTTTAATTATTATGCACTACATTATCTGGAAATTAATTTTATCAAAATCTGTCAGAATTAGGAACAAAAACTCTGTACTCCTTTCTCTGAGGTAGTGTTTCTGAAAGCAAAATGTCATGCTATCCTTTTTCTTCCTGTCTAATTTCTTGAGTTGTTCTTTGAATCCTTACTTACATCCTTTCTTACTTAGTGACAGGTTCTGTGATCTGTCCTTATTCTCCAGACAAAAAAAACCATTGATGGCTTTAAAGGTGATGCATGTACGAAAAACCCCCCAAAACAATCCAAACCAAAATAATAGAACACCCAACAAAACAAAAAGCTGCGAATGACTAAAAAGAAAGAGTGTGAAGCAGAAAACTATTCTGATTTCTGCTGATAACTTAGTCCATTTTTTTAGTGCCTTCTATATTATTTCTACTTTTAAAATCTCACTTTATCTGTATAACATTAACTTTTCCTTTCTTAGTCAACATACAAGCACAATAGAGCTGTTTTGTTATCTTTTTCTTGATTTTCCTAGCTCTAATACATGTTATTTCCTTATTAGGAATTATTGTTTTCTTCCTTTGAGTAGATCTATAGTTTACACAGTACTAGTCTTATCATCAATTTCCTTTTAATGAGACAAAAATATTGTTGATAATATTTTTTTGAACCAGAAACTCACTAGATGCTATCTTGTCAGAAATTTCCAGTGAAAAAGGAATGTCTTGCAGATATTAGGAAACTTAAGCTAACCACAGCTTTTTCTTCCCCCCACTCTGCCCCTCTGAAGTCTAGGAAACTTCAGCTAACTATTTCATAACAGAGCTTATAACACATTCATATGATCAGAAGTGGATGTGACTTGTTTAACTTTCAAAAAAAGCCAGCACTAGTGTTGCTCAAGCCACAGTTCACGTTTTGAGAGGTGCTTGGTGTATTTTGATAGGTGTTACCCATATGTAAATGACAGCATTTATATATGAAAAATGCAGGGAGGGTCTCTGGTCTCCTAATGTTGAAAAGACATCTGCTGAGAGGGCAATAGGTTAGTGAGTACAAGTAGCTGCACTCAGTAGTTACCTGAAGGAACTGTAATGGATGCTGACTTCACTTACAGAGAAACATTTTTCTCATTTTTTTAGCTGTTTCCATGGCACAGTCTCATCTGCCCCTGAAGCACCCATTTTGTTAGTTCCCGTACTAAAAGCTTTAAGTTGTTTTAAGTTAAGAGCAGCACTGGAGGAGCGAGATCAAGTGTTTTGACTTTGTGCTGTTAGCTTTAGTGCTCAGGTTTTCATGAAAGTTTCAGGTGAAGAAGACAGATCCTTGTGTTCTTTGAAGCCTGTTGAAATCAGAGGGAGTCTTCTTGTGGATTTCACTCAATGTGAGATCTGCCAGGGAAGTTATAGTAACTTTATTTCTCTTTTTCCTCAGGCAGTCAGGACAGGCTTCACGGACACTTCTGCTGTGAAGGGATCAGGTCTTTTGGTATCTCCTCAACAGGAAGGTAGTGTGACAATTCAATAAGCTCACCTGCAAACACTGCTATGTAATAGTAAAAAGTTATTTTTATTTTGGTGAGAAATAACAATGAATCAAAGGTGGGGATGTTTAAATGCTACACATATTTTTATATAGAATTAAGCAGCCTCTGATATATTTTCATAGCAAGACAAAATATAAATAAATTCTCAAATATCTGGATAAGAACTTATAGTTGACTTAGAAACTGAAATTTCTTTACCCATAAAAGTCTAACAAATTAAAATTTTTTCAAGTGCTTTGGAGAATATAAAAAATAAATCTGTTAATTTGCTAAATATATGTTTGCTTATATGCAATTAACAATTACCACAAACTTAATTCTGTAGATTTACAGAGCTTAAAGTAAAACATTATGATCAGCATTGCATCAGAACCTCAGCATCACATGAAAAATGGTGTGGTCTTGAGGTAAAGAGGCTGGCAGACTAGGCTGGCAGACTGAGTTTATCATATTCCTCAATGAAGCATTTCAATATTTATCTAACTGTTCCTTTACAAAGGAAGCTTTTTCCAGCGTGAATTTCTTTGCCTTCAGCCTCCAGCTAATAGATACGACTGTGCTATTTTCTGCTCAATTAAAGAGCTGTTAAACAGCCATGTACTGTTATGCCAGCCCAGAGGGAGTCTGGCTACCAGAACATGTGCTGCAATTCTGATGTGCCTTGGACCACGTTAATTTTTCCTGTGGCATCTCTCCATGTGGGGAAATCAAACTTCACTTAATGAATGTTTCTAAAGGACCAAGGGCCAAGAAGATTCTGCTGGGAAAGTGGAGGCCCAGCTGAGCTCTGCTGACAGCAAACTGAAGGAACAAACAAGTTACTGTTTCTATATTTTGGAGGCACTGCAGGTTGGACAAATTCAAAGCTGTGAAAGGGCTGCTGCCCTTGCTCCTGTCCTATTCATTGAATAAATGAAGGAAAAAAATGGTAAGAGAGTGAAACACATTTCTTTCCAATACAAAGCCAAGTCAGCTTTCATTTGCAAGTTCTTTCACACTCTGAAATCTTAGTTTTGCTTTTTGCTTACTAAGAAAGGCACAGATTGTCACTGTATCACAATCCACATCTTCAAAGTCTAGTAAAATCTCAGAGGATGAAAAATTATTCTGAAAGCTCAGGCAACCAGAAAAGGTAAGAAAAAAACACTGAATAATATACATACAGACAATTCTGCACTGTGTGTTTTGTACTCTCTTTAGCCCAGTATCTGTGGGATTAATTATTCCACAGGCATAGCATATATCAATGGGAAAATCAGATACAAGTATTTCTGTGTTTCTTTTGGCTAGAAATGCCAAAACAAGCATATATGTAATACTTCTCCACCTATAAGTAATATAGAGACACAGTTTTGTGAGTCATTTGAAATTTTTTAAATCAGCATGCTAGATTGCTACACAATGCTTTCTCTTTTTGGACCTTTATGCCTGGTATTCAGCAAATGAAGCATTTCCTCTGGTCATGTGTACTTTGCTTTTCCTTTTGCTGAAATAAAATTTTTCATGCTATTATTTCCTAATATTTTCATCATTAATATTCAACTTCAGAAGATGGGTTTATAAAGTCTCAAAAGTCTTTATCAAAATATTTTTTCATAAAAAGGAATAGCAAAATATTGCATTCATCTTCCAACAGTAAAGCACAGTGCCAGGGTGTGCATTGACACTGTCTCTAATCTGTGTGCTTAAAAGTATGTGAACACTTAAACACCCTTGAAACTCACATGCTGCTTTTGCTTACTGCCATATTTCCACAGTACTTTTTTGCCCTATAATAGGCATTCCTTTAACTCTTTTCACTATTCATATAAATCAATGCTTTTCCAGTTGAACTGCAGCTACTCATAGGAATACTTACTTCAGTTACAATAAACAGGTGGGTGCCTTCTGCATTATTTTTAACAAGAAATTAAAATGTTGCACTGTTTTGGAGTTTTTTTAACTACACAGACAACATGTCATGTCAAGCCTTGATAATGATAATAAGTGTGGTTCCTGTTCCACTTGCTTTCCAAAGACAACACTTGAGTTGTCTTCTGTTTTCTAATTATTCATTGAAAGTGAAAAGAAATGGCATGCTCTAGGGAGAAGAGAATAGAAACTGAAAAAACAAATAAGTTTTCTATTATTTTGAATTCCTGGCACTGCCTGTTGCTTTTCTTATTTTGTTATCAGTTGTCAAGAAACAAAAAATAGCAAAACCAAAAAAATCCCCACAAGATAAAACAAAAGAAAAAAACCCAAATAAAAAAACCTAACCCCAGCTAATTCAAAATAGCATTCTCTTTCAGGAAACAGAATCTCAACTAAAACATTGATTATGTTCTTTCACACTATTTCATACTATAGTAACCACACATGTCTTGCCTGTACATAGTCCCTATAGGAGCAGGCAGGTTAAAAAGGAGCGCCCTCTATTTTTACTAATGGATTTAGTGCAGCCTAAGCAAGAATTCAGGCCTTGATATCTGAAATACACACAGCTCCATTTCAGTGATTCTGAAATTAGGCAGGAAATTTCTTGGATTATTTCATTGAATGTCCCTCCCATTCAAAGCACAAATTATTAGCAATGGTCACACCACAAAGTCCTTTCTTTCTCCCTCTATCTCCTCCCCAGTCTTCCTCTCTTGCCATTATTGTTCTTCACATACACAATTGTACTTTCATTATTTGTTGCTTTCATCTTTGATAAAATGCTGTGTAGTTAATCTCAGATCTAGTGAGACCCATTTCCTGGGAAGATTGTTTCAATGGCTAGTTCTCATTGCAAAACTTTTCCTTGTACCCATTACCTCCCCTCTTCATGTGACTCCTTGTAATAGGTTAATCTCCATTCTTTCGGGGGAGGCCTTATCCTCTTTAAGGGTAGCTACCCTTCAAATACTGCAACATGGGAATAAGGCCTCCCCCAGGCCTTCCTTTCCCAAGGCTGAACAAACCCATTCCCTCAGCCATTCCTCACACGCCAGGCTTCCCAGCCCTGTGCTTGTCTCTGTGCTCTCCTCCGGACCCTCCCCAGCCTGGCCACACCTGTGCTGTGCACCAGGGGCCAAAACTGAACACAGGATTTATTGCAGTGGGCCTGACAAGCACTGTGTGGGGTGGGGAAGGGACTTCATCTCTGCTGCTGAAGCCCTTGTTGGAGCCAGCCAGGATCTGCTCCCTTTCTGTGCTGCAGGAGCACTCAGGTCACTCAGACGGAGCTGAGC
>PYHW01009486.1:12453481-12463535 GCA_013186435.1 Turdus rufiventris
CAGGTGCCCCCACCCTACAGACCCCTTGTCCAGGCCATAACACAACAGCTTCTCCAGGAGGAGGCTGAGGGAAGCAATCCTGAGAGCCCTGGAGAAATCTGGCCAAGCAGTGTCCACCAGTCACCCAACAGTAACTAAGCAGGTAATTGTGTTGTAGAAGGCAGCTGGGTTTGTCGAACTCCATCTTCCCTTGGGGAATCCATGCTGGCTTTTTCCAGTCATGTACTTCACCTGGCATGCAACAGCCCCAGGAGGATTTATTCCTTAAACTTTCCAGGGGCTGAAGTAAGATGCATAGCTCTGTATTCTCCTGATTCCTCCTTTAAATTCTTCTTGTAGATGGGGGTGACATGAACCTTCTTCCAGTCTTCTGGGATATTCCTTGATCACAGCTTCTCAAAGACTATGGAGACTGGCCTCACAATGACATGATCCAGCTGCCTTGACCCCTTGGGGGATATCATCAGAGCCCCTCGAGTTGTAAGGGTCAAGCTCCAGCAACAGCTCACATGTCAACTCTGCCTTCACTGACAGCAGATCTGCTTTTGCATCAGCCTGGTTTTTGCTCCTGGCACTTGCAGCTCAGCAGTACTGGTAAAGACACGTGAAGAATGTGCTGAGAATATCTTCCTTTTGAATGGCTAACTCAACTCCCCTGTTAACAACATGCCAATATTTTTGTTTTGAAGTGTTTTGTCCTTCTGTACAAAATGAGGTGCAATTTTTACCTGGAAAGGAATGGCAGATGTACCTTTCACTTCTTTAGGCTCATAAGTATATCTGATTAGTTTCATAAAATCAGTAAAATTACAGTGCAAGAGTTATGCTAATGACCAAATATTGTCAGTCAAGCATCAGGCAAGTTGTCTCAGAGGTCAACCTCCATCTGGCCTACCTGGGATCCTGGTTCTCTTCCCACAAACTCAGAAGCAGGAACATGAGAGGCAAGGAACAAAAAGTCATGTTGTTCATGCTCTGATGCATAGTCAGTGTCACTGATCTCACTGTTGCCATGTGAAATGCTGCTGGCAGTGACACACACATTGACTCTGTGGGACAGTTACACCATCCACCCTCTCCCTTGGCTTCTTCCATTCACCCTTCCTCCCATCATTTGAGACTCACTTGGAATGATACTCTGCATGTGATTTCAAGACTGCAAAAATTTTTTATGGACCTTTCATCATCTGCAATGCCATCAGAAATCCCAAGGCAGACATCTGGAGTCATCCTTGAACCCACACAGTTGCATGCTGAGAGCTTTCATGATCACTGCTTAATAAGGGTCTCACAAAATATTTACCCACAAGTAGCTTCCTGTGTGTACTACTCAGCAATGGGCTTAATCATGTGCCAAGAGCAGGTTTTAAAAACTTTATTGTAGCAGGATAACTGTCACGATAGACAGATAGTGTTAATACAGTCCCATCTGATAAAACTGCTATCCTTGAGCACTCTCTGCCCAAGAAATGTGACAAAAGAAAGTGCCTGTCTCTCTCCTAATACAAGGAACACAGAGTCCTAGATATTTTTCCTGTATCCCACCCAAGTTAAATGCTTAATGTAGACAAAAGTAAAAATACGAATATTTCTAAAAGTACAGGTTAAATTTTGAAAAAGTAATCCTCAGCCTTGGAAGTGGAAATGCTGTTGCCTGATGAGTTATGCACCCTGAAAAGGAACTGATGCCTTTGAACACTTAACATTTTTGTGAGCTAAGTGGCAAAGGACAGCTCAGCAGCAAGTTGTCATTTGTAAGAACACTTGTTCCATTTTCTCCTTCTATGCATCCTTGTAATTTGCATTGCTCAGCAAATGAAGGTAGACTTCACAGTGCTCTGGACTTCCAAGCTACATATTGCTTTATTAAGTGTCTGTATTCCAATCTTCTGATGCAGTTTAGAATCTTCCTGTGAGGAGATTCCTGATAAAATATCTTCTAGAATTCAATCAAACTTCTGTAGTCCTTCCTAAAATTTGCACGTCTTTGACAAGCTGTTTCCCTCCCTTTAAATTAAATGTAACTCATTCTTTAAATCCTAATTTTTAAATGAAAAAATTCATTGTTACAAAATGAGACTTTTATGCTGAGCACCATTTATAAGTAAAGGTTGGTATCATAAGTCATATATGTTTGTAGCTATTAAACATCTTAGGCATCTTGAAAGAGCGAAACCAAACTTCTGGATGGAAAGGATACCTTATGCATAGAGGAAATCTTTAACATACGTAACAGATGATGTAATGTTTTCTCAGCAAGAACTGTTCATATTTGCTGTGGTAGTTGATTTTCACCCAGTCTTGTCTGGAGGCGCTCTTATATTGCTTATTTAGTTTGTACTGACTGATTTTTCATCCATACTACCTAAACTAAAACCCAAAATTATTAGCACGCTGGAGATTAAAACAGTGATTGACACATCATTACATTAATTTGCTTATACCAGTGGCATGAAGAAAGTCCTCAGAACCCATAGGCATCTTAAGTAATTTTATTAAACGCCTTTCATGATTCTTCAGGAATTATGTGTCAATCAATATCATACTAAGAAATGCTCTTATAGAGTTCTAGAAGCCTTATCATTCTTGCTCTTGTCTAGTGAGATTTAGTTATTTTACATAAAGATATTAATTTCATCCGAGAGAAATGGGCCAGGGCACTGACCATATTATAGTGACTCTTGGGAGACAAAGATTCATTGGAGGGCTGGAAGCTCAGATAAGTTTAAGAAGACTTTTAATCATCAAAGTCTTTATCCACTATAAATTTTGGAAACATCTAAGATGAAAAGCCCTAGTGTCCTAAAAGGTGGAAAACAAAAGGTAAAAAGACTATTTCAAGCAATATTAGTTCAGGCTCACAGAGAGACAGCGAGACACTTGAAATGCTTAATTATAACTTCAGCACTTCATAACTCTAGGTAGGACAGGGAGTTCTCAGGAACTGCAGAGACACTTTGGGTGATCATTACAAAGCTTTGCTAAATTGCACCTTCAGGATTTCTCTGGTCTGTTGGGGCAGGAAGCAACCCTGGTACTCCTGATCCCTGTAGTTCATCCCAGAAGGAGACATGGCAGCACTTCAACCCCCTATTCATCTAAGTTTTTTTCCAGGGAAGATCTGTTCTCATGAACCGAGGACTGGAATGGGCTGCTATGTGCCCTGCACAGGGGAGTAGGTGTGCCCCACTTTGGGGAATGTATTCTCATAGTGAACGCTTAGTTTGAGTGCAACCATCCCCCAAAGCAGACAAGTCTTCATTTCTTAGAGAAAATACGTCTTTTGATACAATTATTACTCATGAGGAGATTGAAAATTACTTTCCCTGTAATTTCCAACCTTTGCTCCTTGGGGTCTGTAAACTGCTTCCTGAGCAGCCTTTGGAGAGTACAGAGCAATGATTAAAAAAGAGATTGTAATTAAATTAAAACAGAGTGTGGTGTTTGCTTTTTCCAGAACTTAAAGCACACAGAAAATAAATTTTATGTGAGAGAGGTCTAGATACAGAGTGGTTTACCTCTGTGCCTCTAACTTGGCAATGGCTACTTTCAGGCTCCAGGCTGCTCTTGGTCAGCAATTTGACATCAGTAGTAGCACAATGACCTTCTTCATGCAAGGGCTATTTATTTGTCATCTTCCCTGTCTTGACAAAGCAACCCTGTCAGAAGAGTCAGGTTACAAGATGGTATGTCCTGTCTGTGAGAAAACTGCTTTGTCTATATAATTTTACCTTTCCTAAGCATTCAGGAAAGCTGCTATCATATGCACATATGAAGGGACATCTTACATTTGTATTTCTTATGTCTTCTTGAAGAAGGGGGAAAAGCTTTTGCAACTCATCTGGTTACTGTCATTTGGACTAAAGATGGCACAGCCTTAGACTTGTGCAGTAAAACAAGACAAATCCCATTATAATTAATACCTCCTTTATAGTATGGCCCTAGTTAACACTAATTCATTATACTTATATTGATAAGAAATACTGCTAACAGTGCTGTGTATTTGAATAGCACATGTACCTTGCAGTCGCTTCAAATGCATCCAAGCTGATTTTTATTTAAAGCCTAATTATTTCCTATATTGTTGTGAATAGCATAAGTGTAGTTGAATCTTTCTTTTAACTTATCAGAGATGCAGAGAAGCTGGACTGGATTTCGGCTTTCCACTAACCTCTGGCCTGAGGACAGGATCAGCTGTACTTTAAACATCTCTGACAGGCAACTGTTCAATCCTTTCTTAAAGACCTGGAGATAGGGAATTTAGTATGAGAATAAGAGAAACATTAAGGGTGTTAAAATAACTGACATTTGTTATTTCCTATCTGACATCAAAGATTTATACTTTGTCAAAGTAACAGATTGGTTTGATACAGTTTGTTCTAGAAAAAGTCACCTCATGGAAGATGTCTGTTGTACATTTTCCTAATAAATTTTAGCTACCTTCAAATAAACAGTATGTCTGCTTCAGTACTTTTCCAGGAGCTGAAGCTAAGCCTACCATTCAATAACTCTCAGATCCTGCTGCTTTCCTTCCAAAGAAAGGACTGCTATTGTCTTTTCTAGTGATGCAGTGTGCTCTCTGTACTCTGTAAGTTCTCAAAGGTAAGCACAAAAAGGCTGAGGCTACACTGATTAGTTCTTTAAGCATCTCAGTATTCCATCAAGCCCAGGCAATGAGTGAGCGATTCATTACCAGAGGGGGAGCTTTTACCTCTTTCACTGGTTATCAGTGTCTGCTGTGCTGTTGCTGACCTTTCAGCAGAGGTCAGATGCAAGAGATTTTTGAACATTTTACCCTCCACTGTATTTTCTGTCAGAAACCCACTGAATCTGATGAACAGCGGATTAATTCTTTGCTTGCTCTGCATTTTATTGGCATCATCCCTTAGAGATGTTTTTTCCTACATGACATTCCTTGCAAGTTTTATTTTATTCTTCACATTCTTTCTGATTTTGCTTCTACAGTTTCATGTTTATATTTTTTAAGCATCCATAAATCTGCATTACTTCTCATTGTAGAATTCTCTTGCATTTGAGGTCAATGAAGAGTGCTGGATTTAACTATGTCAGCCCAGTTTCCCTCACTTCAGCTGGGAAGTCAGCATGCATGACTCCTTGCTGTTCACTGGAGGAACTGCCAGTTCTCTTTTCCCCACACACCATTTCCCAGAAAATCTAGAAATTCACTAAAGGTTTGGTTTGGGGAGATGCAATAAAGTAAATTAATACTTCAGAGCTGCCAAAATAAGGAAAGACCATCTTTTTCCTGTGGCTATGCACTCTTGTCATGGATCTTGTGCCAGCTCTGGCAGCTGTTCAACCCTGAAATACTGAGTAAGCCAGCAGGAAATTGGGTTGGTTTTCTGACATTTTGCTGAGTTGAATAGACTTATGAAGTAATTTTACATTTGCCTGAGCGGGTAGATTGAGTGTCCGGGGCTAGAATGAAGGGAGCATGGGAAGGAAAGAACTGGAGACAGTGCTCTGTGTTGGGAGGAGAGAAATGTAAGAAGGCAGCCATTATACCATTGAACAATGGTATGAGCTAACTTAAGTCAATGTTCCTAGTCTTCTTCCTTAGAGTGGTGAAGTGCAGGTTAAGCAGAAGTGAACCAATTTAACTTTTTTAATGAGCCATGTTTTATGCATAAACATAGCAGTAAGGGTCATCTGCAGCTCTTTCCTATTTTTACCTTATCTGACAAACTGAAAGCTGTCTTACAATTTTAAATTTATTTATCTGCAATTACTCTTCTGTGTACCTCCATTCTAACATGTAAAATTGTTACCTGCTCTCCTAAAGTGGTTGTCAATAAGGCCAATGTTGCATTCTCTGGTTTCCTCAATAATAGCAAGTATTACTGATAAGGGCTGAAAGGAAATAATAATGAAGAAATAAGATAATTTTGTAATTGTTACAGATGAAGAAAATTAATTACTTGTATTTATTCCAGAGCA
The DNA here is from genome assembly GCA_013186435.1 of Turdus rufiventris. Lineage (NCBI taxonomy): Eukaryota > Metazoa > Chordata > Aves > Passeriformes > Turdidae > Turdus > Turdus rufiventris. Next base: position 12,459,440 of record PYHW01009486.1, read on the forward strand.
ATGGAAGTGATACTGTATAACACTATGTCTTCTTTTGTATCACAAAAAAAAAAAGTTGCAGAATGGAAAAACGTAAGTATTAGTAAAGATTCCTTCAAATGAGTTTTGCTAAAAGACAATCCTGATTGGGCTGTATGAAAAAAAGTCAACAAAATTAATCTCCTTTAATATCTACAATGTTTATAACTGAATTTATGAATACTGAATCTATTGAACAGTCCGAACTAGTTCAGTGCACCACAACCAAAGACTAAAGTAACCACATCACTGAAAGATAAAAAGACCCAGGAAAAAAAAGATTATTCTTTCTTACCTAGAACAGGATGAATAATAATAAGATATATAATAATTATAATAAAATATTATATGCTATCAGAGACAACTCTCATTATCTCAGAAGAGTTTCTGATAAAAGCAGTACTCAGACTGTCCTCTGGTATATGTCTGGTTAGATGCATGCATTATGTCCACTGGAAATGCGACTCATTTCTGGTGTGATTATTTTAAGGTCTCTGTTTATCTCAGCCAAAATACACTTTGAAATGCAAACATACAATAATTTCACGATTATAAGCCGCACTATTTTGACTAAAATTTTGCTCCCAAGCCAGAAATGCAGGTCACACTCAGGAGCAGCCAATATATGAAAAAAGTTCTGAAATTTCCCAACCTGGAAGTGCAAGCTGAGGTGGCAAGCTAAGCACCTGCCAGTAAAACCCGGGATTGCGCAATTGTTACAAATTGGTTAGTCTGTGCCGGCAGCTTTGGGGGGGAGGCGGAGGGCTCACTCCTACTGGTGCCATGGCCCTGGGGGGGAGGCGGGGGGCTCCGTGCTGCCTGCCCGGTGGCGAGGGGAGGTGGGGGCTCCGTGCCTCCCCCTCCCACTGCCACTGCGGGTGAAGGTGGGCTCCATGCCTCCCTCCCATTGCTGCCATGGGTGCAAACAGGCTCTGTGCCTCCCTCCCACCAGCACTGCAGAGCAGCGCTGGGCCAGGGCGAGCGATCCCACGATTCCATTACTAATTCGTTACTTTGTTGCATGCAAGTCCTCCCTGCGAACGAAAGTGAGGCATATAAGCCGGTGCGGCTTATACATGGACAAAGACCTAAACATTGCCAACACCTGGATGTGTGGCTTATAATCAGGTGCAGCTTGTAATCGTGAAATTACTGTACTTGGCTGTATCTTATGTATAACTGAAATATAGGGGATTCTGTTTGTATATGAAAAACAGAGAGATAAAAACATCCTTCTTATTACTCACATAGGGAATTTAGGCCTCCTCTGTAATCATAAATGAAAATAAAAATCAACACCTGTAAAGACCCAAAGAGCTATCTCAGACCAACTCTATGTATAACAGGCACCAGAGATCCATGTCCAGGATCTTGTTCTGTGATGAAACTTAAAACTATTAATTGATTGCGAATGGTCCTTGGCCTGACTTGTTAGAGCCAAACTTGTCTAAACAGTACAGCAGACAGTCTGTAATACTAAGTCTATAATATGCAAGCAAAAGAAGACTTGAAATTAGGAATAAATCTCTCCAATATGACCTGCCTTCACAGTCAAAGGAACTAATCTACAACTTTGACATCGTATCAATATAATCTAGTTAATATTGTTCCAAATTTCATAGGATTATTCTCTAAAATGAAAAAAAAATTTAAAGCTTAGACAAGCAGATAGCCTATCAATGAAAATATCAAAGGACTTTGTAACAAATTAAACTTGGTAAGATCAGCCCTGGAATTCCATTTATAGTCTATTTACAGGGACTTGCAATATATAAATTTCACAAAGGACTTTCTTGGGCATCCTTTGTTCTTCTGTTCATCTGTTTGTTTGTCACTGTTGTACTGTCAAAACAGTCAAGTGTTTGAAGTGAAGTTAAACCCACAAATTTGCACAAGTGGGTGCAAGAGATTCTCATCTGCTCCATCTGAGGTGGAATATAAAAAGGAAACTATTTTAATTACTTTTACTAGTGATCCTAATCACATTCTGCATAGAAATTTAGACAATTTTCTGGTTTTATTTTTGTTTTGATGACAAGAAAGTCTAGAGATAATAAAAATTCCAAGTATAAAGCTTTCTTATTTAGAGTTTAGTAACAGGGATAACAGCCAGAAGGATTAAGTACCATAGCCCCAACAATTTCAGCTTGTTGAGGGAAGCATCAAAGAATAATTAAAACACAGTAAGAACTGCTATCTAGGAAAAAAAGTACAATATGTTACTTTTACATATATACATACATATATACATACATATATATATATATATATATATACATACATATATATACATATATACATATTAGCACGTCAATAAAATAATAAAAAGAATAAGGACCATTTCTTTTTCCTTTGGTACTTTTTAGACTAACTCTTATAACTATGGTGCTTTTATATACGTGTTCACTTTGTCTGCCTTAGAAGAGAATACCTTGAAGATTTCATTATTCACAGATGAACCAAAAATTGTGATGTGTTATTTAAGGAAATGTTTTTTGTATCTCTTTGTGTGTCAACTCTTCTCCATAAATTTTAGTGATTTTTCTGATCACTGAAACATATCATTCTTGCTTATATAACATTCTTATACAAAATACAAACACAGAATACTTTAGACCTCTAAAATCTTAAAAATTATGCTTCATATGATGTTGTCAGCAGCCATCAGCCATTAAGAAGAGCCATGTCCAGTCAAAACAATACTCCAGTGTTCAGGGAAAGCTTGGTATCATAGGGATGAGATAGCTGAATAGAAGAGATTGCTGATATTTGGTTTGGAAATTAAAAAACTGCAAAAGTTGTGTATCTCTTTAGCTCCCTCTTTATTTATACTATCAAAGTAAATTCAGCTCTTTCTAAAGAGACATTTGCAGTTAGACTACCAGAGCAGCAGCTCATGATGTGGTACCCTGTACTTGCACTAATGGTTGTGTGTGGAGTGGCTACAGCCCTTCATTCCCTGAAGAACACACCCACACTCACTACATTAGAAAACTTCCTATCATAATTAAATATGGGTGCAAGTTATTTTTCAAACATATAAAAAGGAAGTGGAATGCTAGAAAAGTAGGGCTAGCTGATTGTTACCTTTCAGCCTGAAAACACATGGGTTTTGTACCTCAGGTAGGATACTGTTAAAGAAGTTTGATGGGCACAAACACTGCAAAAAGGCTAGCTGTTGTTTCATAGAATATCACAACAGTTAGCACGACCAGGAAGTCATTAAATAGCAAAAGCTCTTTTGAGGACATATAAACAGTCTCAATCATTTCTTAGATCCAATTCAGCATGTTATTGAAGATGCTGCATGCCATATGGGGTAGGAAAACTCCAGCTATTTCAGGTTAGGGTCACATAGCAATTTTTGTGCTATTTATTTGCAAAAATATTTGTCACATTGATCTCAGTTTCATAGGTGGCTTGAGTTTTGGTATGAAGTTGCCTGCATATAATCTGACTTTATATATTATTCATAAATAATGTATTGCTCTTTATAATTTGGAATTTTATAAATTAAAATCTAATGCAACGTGGCTCCTAGTACAAAGAAATCAATCTGAGAATTCTGTAGGCAGAAACTGAAGCAAAGATGAGGAGCTGAAGTGTGTCATGACAACACATTTCTTGTGCCACACTGGGAGGGAGCTGCTTGTCCTTGATCTTGAAGACTGATGCTTTTATTTCTTGAAATGTGTGCAGTCCGGCCTCACTTGTCATCTGGTATCCAGAGGTAGGATTTAGGGCAGGAGAACTCTGCAGAAGAGTCTGGACAGGCTGGATCATGGCCAAAGCCAATGGTGTGAGGTTCAACAAGGCCCAGTCCTGGGTCCTGCCCTTGGGTCACAACAACCCCAGGCAGTGCCACAGGCTGGGACAGAGTGGCTGGGAAGGACCTGGGGGTGCTGGTGGCAGCAGCTGAACATGAGCCAGGGTGTGCCCAGGTGGCCAAGAAGGCCAATGGCATCCTGGGCTGCAACAGCAATAGTGTGACCAGCAGGAGCAGGGCAGGGATTGTCCCCCTGTCCTGGGCACTGCTGAGGCCACACCTCGAGTGCTGTGTCCAGTTCTGGGCCCTCAG
>PYHW01009486.1:12473603-12488266 GCA_013186435.1 Turdus rufiventris
GTGGATCTCTGCATCCCCATGGCCCTCCCTGGGCTGCAGGAGCACAGCTGCCTCACCATGGGCTGCACCAGGGGCTGCAGGGGAACCCAAGCTCTGGCTGCTGGAGCACCTCCTGTCCCTCACTCTGCACTGACCTGGTGTCTGCAGGGCTGATCCTCTCACATATTCTCGCTCTACTCTTCTCTGGCCACAATCACACACGCACAATAATTTTTCTTCTTCTTAAATCTGTTGTCTCAGAGCTGTTACCACTGTTTTTGATGGGCTGAGAAAATATCTGTGGGACGTAGAGGAAGCTTCTGGCAGCTTCTTACAGATGCCACTCTGTAGCAGTGCCACTAACAAAACTTGTGCATACAAAGCCACTACATCCCCTTAAAAACTTTTATCCATCTGGTATTTTCCTTTGTAATTAAAGATTAAGGAAATTTCCTAATAATATTACTACAAGTAATTCTGAAAAATGCCTTATTGGGAACATAGAGGTGAGCTTATAGAAATGTTTCATGGTAATAATACCATGTTTCTTGAAAAATATCAATTATATTCCCTTATAAAAGACAAAATTGAAATAAAAATATTATAAAGGTGTGAAACATGACAGAAAATAATTAGATTCAATTCCAAGTGGTTCAAAACCTAGACTTCCTTAGAAAATGACTGAATTTGCCAACACATCATCAAACAGGTCTCATTTGAAGGTAAATAAATTTTGGCTTTACATTTGGGAATGCACTAAATATTGCAATCTTTAATGCTGTTACAACACAGTAAATTCATAACCATACTCAAAAGAACAACACTCAGAAATCATATTATCAAGTAAAGGAAATATATAAGCCTGAGAACTACACAAACATCAAGTTTTAAAAGATATGTAAGTCAGTTTTCTATTCTATGGGCTATATCAAAGAAAAATTTTCCTGCTATTTTCTCCATTAAATAGTTCATATATTTAATGTGTACGTTAGTATGACATAAAAACATACAATTAGTGGAAAATTAATTTTTATGCTAATAAGATACTTTTTTTTTTTTTTTTAAAAAAACCAATTTTCATATAGAAAGGCTTGTTAGTCACAGCAAAAATAAATATTTTTAAGAACTGGAAATTCTCAATTCCTTAAGAATTCTGGATCAATTGCTTTGGAAATCCATGAAATATGTTAGTACTTCACCTGCTTGATTATTACTGTAGGAACAGAAGCTTATCAAAGTTTTCTTGATGAAAATGTTTATAAATGCCACATTTCCCTGTTTGTCAACAGTGGTAGGTATTGCAACACTTAATAAATTGGGAAAGGGTGTGCCAGTTTGATGTTTAGAAAAGGATTAACATGTATCTAATGTAAGCAAACTTTTGAAGCCTCGTCAGACTTCAAAAACAAACAACATATTATTATATTTTTTTCTTTTATACTTTGAAGTGTCAGTAAAAAGGTGCCATCACACATGAAGAAAAATTGTTTGCTGGAGGAACTAAACGTCTTTATTCACTAAAATCACAAATAGTTATTAACGTACTTAAAAATACTGAAGAAGTCCAGTCAAATCAGTTCAATGATTTACACTTGAAGTTAAAAAGGAGCAATACGTGGAGTTTTTTCCCATCTGTGGCGAGTCTTTGTATTATCTGGTGATCGAATGGATGACATGGTCACCGAGCTGCTCTTTCAGGGAGATGGAGCACGTTACATTCAATAAACACAGAGCTAAGTAGTCTGGCCAGCCAACATGCTTCACTAAAGTAAGGAAAAGTTACAGCAAAACTGTCCACGTCAGTCCTTGTCAAAAGGCACCAGTGGCAGGTGTGTGGCCTCACCCCACTTCCCTAAAACCCATGCTTTCCTCTGCCCTGTCACACCAAACACTGACACCAGCCTTGTGCTGACCATTATTACATTATGCAAGATGTCAGCAGGAAAAGACTAAAACCCATCCTTCCAGACAGGGAACAGGGGTGGAATTCAGAAGCTCATACACTCATGTCACACTAGCATTCAAGGGAAGCTGAAGATGAAACCTTAGGACAAAGCAGATTTACTGGAAGAATGCACAGACAGTGTGCTCCTTTTCCTGACCAAAATCCAACTGTGCTCACTGCCAAAGGCTGGTAGGCACCTCTGAGCTTCCTATGGGCTCCAACAGGGGCATACACACAGGCACTTGGAGGGAAGAGTCTCAGTTTTGTCCTTTTTTATTTCCTGAATTTGGTATGAAGCAAAAATACTGAATCTTTATCAACTTGCTTCTAAGTTGTCAATAAACAGACATTTCCTAAAACCTGTGATATGTGGCGTTTTGCAAGGTCTAATGGAAGATCCATTTCAAAACAGATTACTGGGACATTTCTGAGCTGCCAGCTACAAATACAAGGCTGCACTCTACAAGTGGAAGTCTAACAACCTTAACAGCTTTTATTCTTTCTGTACTGAGTCTGACATACGTAATTAGAAAAGCTAATTGAAGTCACCTGGCTTCCAGAAAACTGGTGTTGCTGTGGCATTTAAGCAATAAGAATTTTGTCATGGTGATTTTAAAATTTTTCCAAGTTTTGTGTCCTCACAGATACACAGAGGAGAAGCACAAACATAGCCCCATTAATTTTTCAGCTATTGCTCTCTAAATTACAACACCTCAGTGAAATCAGGAAACCCTCCAATGCTTGTGGTACTTTGTTTATTCAGAGTCTTAAATTGTTTCAGCACCAACATTATAATTGAGAAAAAAAAAAAAGAGTCCAAGTGTAATAATTTTTTTTTTAAATGAAAACCCTGGAATTTCAACTGCACAAACTCCTGTTTGCAATATTTTTTCATACAATTGTGAACATTAAGCTTTTATCATGGGTACTTCCTGTACCAAACTTTATCAGGAGATGCAGCTGCAGGAGACAGCTAATTTAAATAAAAATTATTTTAGAAGTTAGCATTAATTCAAAAGTTACCAATCGGCCTTTAAAACCACCTTAAGCATAATCATGACTCTTAAGTTATGAAATTTTATTTCCTTATTTATCAGAAAATATTTAAAGATATTATCACATATGTAATATCCATAAAATACACTCACTTTCATGTGCTTTGCTATAAATGTATTTTAGATTAAATTCAAGTATCAGCATAATCCCTAATTCCTCTTAGCAACATTAAAAGAAATCAGTTTTAGTTATTTCTCATCATGTGAATGAAAGAAATTTCAGAGAAAGGGGTTTGAATAAAATCCCTACTATAACATCCAACCTGCAAATGCGGAAGACAGGTAATTTTTTGTGCACTTACACAGCATCATGTGCATATGAGCCAATGCAAACATTCATCTTCCATGCCCCTCTCTCAAGGTCAGTTGCAACACCAGCGAAGTTCTGCCATCACCCCTCTCATCCAGAGAGGAGCAGGGGCCACACAACTCTCATATGCTACCGAGACAGTTGTCTCCTTTGGGATTGGTGTGCTTGGATACCTAAGCGCATAAACACCTAAGTAGGCTGGCTCTGGCAGGATTTGAAGCTTTATTTTGGTTCTGCACTTTTCTGACTCCAAAACACTAGCTGGGAGCACAGAACTACACAAATGTGTTAAGGTAAATGGTTTCTTCAGCAGAGTTGATGTGATCCCACTGGTATCCTGGTGCCTGGGAATGTGGTCCTGGCGCAGTAGAGCCCCTGTGTGAACAAATTTGGGATTGATGTGGAGGTAGAACTAAGGGACCTGGGTGTCTGGAAGGCAGAGGATTGCTCCTTGTAACATGCTCCACTTTTTCGTGCTTCTTCTTTGAGGAGTCACAGTTGTTTTACACCCTGAGGACTAAGCCCACACTGTGTAAGGAATTTAGACAATTTTTCACAGTGAGCTGAGCAGATGACCAAGTTCAAGGCTCAAGGACCAAATCCCAGGACGAATTTGCTTTACAAAGTACTGATGAACTCTCCCGTATGTGTGTGTCAGGTCTGAGCAATAGTTTTTCAAACAATGAGACCAGCTCAGCAAGGATCTCTTAATTGTCCAAAATCAATCATTGTAACTTCAATTTTTTTCATTTTATTAATAGTTGAGTCAGAAGTTATTACTACAACTGTACAGAAAAGTCTGAAATCATTAACACCTGCTGAGCTGTGGAACTTTAAATAAAAAATAGAATCTCTCTGAAGCCTTGAAATACTCAACTTGTACTTACAGTTCATCAGAGACATTCAACAAATTTATGTAAAAACTTTTCTTGCAGTGTTTACTTATTGATGCCCTCAGTGGTACCAGACCCCATTTCTTCAACAGAAGGAGGTGACATTTGTTTCTCTGGTCTGCATGTTGGACATTCCAAGAGCAGGTTTCATCAAATAGTTACACTATGTATGGATGAGGAACAAAACATGTGGTACTAGCACTCACATCATTTTGATTAATCACTAGCCACAAAAGCAAATGACAGAAGCAGCTTAAGCCACTAGAGACACCAGGCATATTATCATCTACTAAAAAGTGGTAATAGTTGTGCTGATTTTGAAAGCTTTGCTTTAGGAAGAATGCACTGCAGTGATTGACAACAGCATTCACTGCCTGGGAGCAGGAACCTGCAGTGCTTTAAACAGCAGATCACACAGATGCCCAGCACAGAACAGACTCACACTGATGCCCAGCACAGCACAGCCTCACACTGACTTGTACTGTATTTTATGCAGTCCATCTTTTCCAAACTCACCATCCTTCTTTTCCTTCCCTGGAGCTGAGACAAGCAGTGCCATCAGGAACACCTTGAATTTTAAATGGGACACAGCACTACCTGAATACTTCACAATGCACTAAAGTGTGTCATTACACTGTTCTGATTTCAACACCCTGGAAAGGCTAGGAGTTGTACAACAACATCAATGATCAAAAAGATAGGAGCAGAACTGCAAGACAGATTTTTTTAAAACATGCTTTCTAAACATCTTCATATTTTTAATGTTAATTTTAGATATCATTTTTTTTTCTTTTTTTTCTTTTTTTCCCCCTCTCTCTATTTTCCTTAATTCAAATCTTTTAATTGATCTTGTGTATTGATTTCAAGGCAGGACAAATTTCGTACTCCATCTGCCCTCCTTTTTGCCTCAGCTTAACGGTTTTGGGGATCTTAAATCAGACTAGGTTCTATCTTGTCTTCCACTGATAAAAGTACTAGAATTTACTTGATTCACAAGAAGAGTTTTCTGAAATACGTGGACCTGGTTGGTCAGCCTAGTGCTCTGTGTATGCAGTAGCTATCAGCTGAGTGCAATCCTTAAATAAAAAGTTGCCTACACAATCATGCAGAACAAATTTTCCTGAATACATAGTTAATGTGATCATGGGGTCAGTTTTCTATCAATTATCTAAGATCACATCCTTTAACTTTAAAAAAAGATCTACACATTGTCCTTCTGTGAATTTAATCCTATACTGTTCAAAAATGCAATAAAACATTGTCACTGTTAACACTGATAAAATAGATAGGAAATATGGTATATGAATCAATAAAAAAAAGTCCTTCTTTCATATTACTGCTAAGAAAAATTAATAATTCTTCTGAAAACATGCATATTCACTTAGTAGCTTATCTGAGGATGCAAAAATATATTTTTAAGATTAGATTCAAATTATATTCTTGAAAATAGAGGATTTTCCTTTTAAATATTAGTCAATGAGAAAAACAATTCAAGAAAAAAAAATGGAAAAAAAATCAGGCAAATGGGTCATATTAGTCATGGTATCACTCTTATTTAAGAACATTTAAAAAATCATATTTGGAAAATTCTATCAATAAATGAAAATGCTGTAATTTGGGAGATAGCCATTTCCTGCACAGAGAGAGAAGCCACAGAGAAAAGAAAAACAAAAGGAGTATGTGGGTGTGATAGAAGAGAATTTTTAGCTGGAATCAACATTATAACAGTTTTTCTCCATTACAGGCTGCCCAGACTTATAGAAACTTGTTATTTATCATCATTATTTTCCCTTTTATTCTTTTGTCTTTTCTGAGTTATCATGCAATACAATCCACCAAATATGTCAGAGAAAATTAGCAAAGACTGACTGGTTTGCATAATCTTTTCTTAATATCCCCAGAAGCTGAGTTCAGAGTCACCACTTTAAATTCTACATCTTTCTTCTATTTCTTTTCTTAAGGGCTATGTTTAGTTTCTCTCTGCAAATCCCCACAAAGAAGAAACATTACCAGATATATGCCACCTTTTTAAGCCATATAGCTTTGCTTTGCCTATCTCCATGATTTGAGCTTACGAATAACTTTTCAAAAGCAATTGCTTATGCCTTTTATTTCATACTCTTCTGTAACACTGAACTCCAGATGATGTCAAGTGGCACAGTTTCTTCTGGTATCAGCACCAATTTACATCATCTGGGGTCTTGGACCTTTCAGTTTCTCAGTTCTTACGTTTATTCACACCCCTAACCCACAGGGATAACTCTTTTATTTTAAATACCATGCTGTTCTTACTGTCTGTGCCTTTTATTACCCTCACTGGATTCATGAACTACAAATCACATTCATATTGGACATGTAGCTCTTGGATATTGCAGTATTTTTACAATGGAATCAGAAAAAGCATCAGCCACCATACATGATTTGATTTAGGGTTTTTTCATGTTGAAAACTTGAAGTTAGTTAAAAACTGCATCTTTCACCTACAAGCAACCACCTTCACTTGGTAACTCAGTTCTACTCCTGCAAGAATTACTCTGGAGATCCAAACTCTGATAAAGTACCGTGATTCATGTGCTGGACTCGAGGACTACAGCTTGTTGAAAGAATTGATATATGGAGCATCTTTACAGAACTTTTATGTATCTCTCTCTGCAATATACACAGCTAGCTCTGACTCCACACGTCTGGGAGAGGTTTTTTGGAACATAAAGAAAAAACAGAGGTGAACTTTATTCTTAAACTTGTTCAAAATGAGACAATCTCTAGGACCTTCTGTATTGTACCTGAAATTCTTCCAGTTAGAGCAATCAAACCTGCTTTTTCAATACTGTTTGCCCAGGTAGATACAGAAAAACATCTCTCTGCAGTAGTTTCCCCATCAGTGTTCTGACTGCAGTCTGTGACACATGATTGCAGGAGTTCTTGTGTGTGACACAAGTCCTTTGCTGGGCTAGGGGTGCAGCTGCTGCTTGCTGCTGTCCTCGTACAGTGAGAAGGCAGCAAAACGTCAAGTGTCAGTCTGTCTTTCAAAAAGGTTGATTCAATCCAAAACGAGAAAGGGGAGATTGAGATCATATAAATAATGGAAAAACTCACACAAAACTCGATGACTTCAAAGGTGGAAAGGGAGATTGTGGAATATCCAGGGTTTTCACCATCAGAGTGTGCTAAGCCTGAGCAACCTGACCATTAATGTTACCCCTCCTAGGAGTAGGAAGCAGACACAAATTACCTCAGAAATCCTTTTCTGCCTAAATGATGATACAAAAATAGAGAATGATTATTTTAATGGGATTATTAATAAATTTAAGTTTCGACCTATGAGCAAATATAACTAGTAACATCCTTCATTAACCAGTTTGCTTGGAATTAAAAGCCTGACAACATTCAAGATCTTCTCAGTATGATACCCTCTTTATTTCTTAAGCATTTTGAACATAAAAACAAATAAATCAGTGTCCTGTACTCCTGACCAAAACTTCTGGCAACAGATAACACATCTCATCACTTTCCTTTTACAAATTTTTGCAAGACATATTTTCCTGCATCAGTTATGGATTGGAGACCTCCCTTAGTGGTCATAATGGCTAATTTTAATGTTTATTTAACTTTAATTATAATTGCTGTTGCCATTACTATGTCATTAGTGACATAAGATGAAATGTGAAACTCTTAGGAAAACAAAATTTTTCCACACGCTCGTAACAATCATTCTGTATTTCTCTGAAGATAAAAGTATAGTTAACAAACGTATATAGTTAAAATGTATAGTAAATGAAAGAAATTAAGATCCATCCACTTATTTTTCTACTCTGAACATACATTAAAAAGCCCCTAAAGACATTTTGAGGTAAAAAAAAGAAACGTGCAAGAATGATACATATAGCCTAGGTGGTTGTAATACAGCTGTAGAAGATCATTATAAAGAAAAATCAGAATGAAATGTAACTTCTATAAGCAATACAGTAGATAATAAACATTAATTGCTAAGGGGAGTATGGGCAACAGAAACATAGCTGAAGTTTCTGAGTTATGTAGTACAGGAATTACTATTATAGCACACACATAGAACTTCTGGAGAGTTTTTGTGTTTTACCCTTAATGACATTTATATGCTGCACATGTCTCATTTCTGACACTTTGGGCCATGATGTCTCCAAAGCCCAGAGCACTAATAGGCAGCCAGAGACACTCCAATATGGAGGACAAAAGAAAACACAAACCACAACAGTGGCAGATTAAAAAATTTGGAAAGTGACAGGGATGAAAACAAGAATTTCTGCCAGAGAAAAAGACTTCCCAGAGGAGAAACTGCTGCTCTACAACGCAGCAGCTAGAAAGCAGCAGGAGACATTGGTCTTGCTGTCTGCATTGTACTGTGCAGAAGCACAAGAAAAAGCAACTGGCCGGAGGAAGGCAGAAAACATTAAATTGTTTGTACCACTGGCATGCCATAATGTGCTTGTCATCATCACCACACCAACAACAACCAGTACATCACAAAGTTACCCCTGAGTTTCAGTAGGGATTACTATTTTGAAGGAGGGGGTGAGGGGGTCGAAGCAAGAGGGGTGGTGTTTGGTTCGGGTGTTTTTAATGGTGAAACCTGTGAATATGACCCAGAATTTCACTGAAAACAATTTTATTTACCCTAATAAAGATGTTAAAGCAGAGGTAACACAGAAGATCAGTGAATTCGGAATCAACCAGACATATATGAGTGCATTAGTAAATTACTTCTGTCTCCACCTTTTTTTAAATTGTCTTTTTTTTTCAGTTATCCTTACATATTCATGAACACTTCTTGTGTTAAATATCAAACTTTATTTTATAAAGATCTAAAAAAAAAAATCTAATAAGTTGACATAAGTTTTAGAAATCCTGGGATGAAACTATTTTGTCTTCTTTTAGGTAGTTTATAAGATAAAGGCAAATGTAGAATAAGAACAAAGTCAGAACCAACAGAGATTTGCTATGCTCTTCCAAGCAGTTGACTTTAAATTATTCAGAATTTTAAAATAAAAATGCAAAGGGAAGATATAAGGCTTATTAATCATATTAAGGAAGCTCATATTAATCACATTAAGGATTGTTCTCATAACTGTCATCTGTTTCCTCCTGCATGACTTTGAGAAATAAGTACTTAATGTCTATTTCCCCAGATGATGACAATGCTGCATGATTCCAAGGAGGCTGGAATGATCTGAACACACAGGAATGATACGAGTGCTCCTCTTTGCTTCTGGTTCCTGCCTACTTGATCTTGCAATACTAGAGTGAACAAATGCCCCACTCAGGGAATTTTCTGGGTGCAAGATGAAGTGCCTCAGTGACTCCTAGCACATAATTTAAGTCCATTCCTTCCCACACTTATAAAATTCATAAATTCATATTAAAATTATATATATTTTTAAAGTAGAAGTCATTGTAATGCCACAGCAAATAATTATTTTGCTGTGCCCTGCAGTCTTCAAGAGTGTGCAGGTTGGGGGACTATCAAAAGACACTGCTACTTCTTTCAACTCTACCATTTAACAGTGAAGAGGGGCAACTCCAAAGTCTCAAAAATGAATAGTTGCTAAAAGACAGGTGCTATGAATGTAGACTTACATCTTGTCTCAGAGCAATAGACAAGATACTCCAATAAAGATACGGAGGTTAAACATTCATGGCAGAGGGGAGGTCCAAATATAGACACTCTGCAGAGAAATGAGGATTGCACAGTCTCAGGAAACCTGTTTCTTTACTCGGTGTAGTTAAAAACACATGGTTCATACAATTCAAGTCTTAGACTTACAATTCATATAAATAATACATACATTTGGCCTCCCTCAATTCTTTCATTAACAAAGAAGTTATTAATGTTAAAAACAGTTTTACATAATGGAGGTTGAAACCCTAATCCTTAAAGTATGAAACACCTCACCATTCCCACGTGATGGATCATCACATCACAAGGTAGAACCCTTTCTCTCTGCACTGATTTTTGCTGGGGTAGAGTTAATTTTCTTTGCAGTGGCTGGTGTGGGGGTGTGTTTTGGATTTGTGCTAAGCACAGAGTCTTTATGATAGAGATGCTTTTGTTATTGCTGAGCAGAACTCGCACAGAGTCAAGGACTTTTCTTCTATTTATACTGCCACACTGGCAGAGGAGATGGTAATACCTGGGAAGCAGGGAGGAGACACAGCCAGGATACATGACTCCAACTGACCAGAAGGATATTCCAGAGCCATGTCACATCATGCTCAGCATGTAAAGTGGGGGAAGAAGGAGGAAGTGGGGGACATTTGGAGAGATGGAGTTTGTCTTCCCAAGTCACCATTGTGTGATGGGGTCCTGTTCTCCTGGAGATGGCTGCGCCTGCCTGCCTGTGGGAAGTGACAGAGGACACACAACTCATACAAGCACCAGCCCTTTTTATTTAAAAAGTTCTCATATCTTCTCTCTGTAAAATTCCCATTGGCAGCATCACACAGGCTTCTGACTCCTTCTGCACAACCAGCTAACCCTTCCTGACCCTCACACACCCATCCATCCCTTCCAGTCCACAGAGGCAGGCAGGCAGCCCCTCTTTTGTAACACTCATTGAACATGGCTGAGATATATCAAGGGTAAACTGCTTCTACTCTTTTGTAATTAGCACAGCTGCCCACAGGAAAGCAGTGAATCAATTCCTTAATTCACTTGGGTTTTTTTGTGGGCCTTTTGCTTTCACTATTAAAATTTCTCTACCTCAACCCACAGGTTTTTTACCCTTCTGATTCTCTTCCTGATCCTGGTGAGGGGGTAGTGAGTGAGAAGCTGCCTTGAGCTTGGTTGATGCCTTGGTTAAACCATGACACTCTTCTGTGCAGAGCCCCATTGCTTCAGACTCCGTGAATACTCAGTGTTCTCTCTGCTCTTTGCAGACCGATCCATTGCCTAACATTGGAAGAAAAGCTTTCCAAACAATATTAAATTGATAACATAAAGAGCAGTCTTCTAAGGAAGGCTTTCAGGTGCACATGTTATACCTATGTGCGTGCCCAGCATCAAAATTTCATAATATTTGGAAGTTTAACTAATTAGCGTATCTAGCAAGTGCGTTCAATAGGAGAGCAGCTGCTCTCATAACCCACCCTTGGATCTGCCCCATAGAGGGTCTCCAAGGGTTCTTAGCCATATATCTTATTATGTCTATGAAGAATCTTATTTTTTTGGCCCTGGTGCTGGTGAAAAGCAGGATGTCCTTAGAAATTCTTAGAATTTAGAAATGTTAGAAATTCTTTTCCTTGAAAATAAGATCAAAAAGAATTTTAAGAACATAGCATAACACGTGAGAAAGGGTAACTACTGTTTTTGAAGTGTGAGAAGGTGCTAGAAACAATACAGTTATACATATTTAAAAACTAAGATATAGATAGATATATAAAAAAAGCTAAAAATCTTTAGGCATCAGATCAGTGATGACACTTCCTCCTTATCATTTTAATATTCAAATATGTGACTGAATAGCTGTGGCAGGTAACTCAAAATGTCACCGTATTCCATATCTATCTGTGTCCCAAATTTTTCACTGTCTTTTTAAGAGCCAGCGCAGTTGGAACTGGAATTATGGGGCAGGCAGGAGGTGCTGGTCCCAGGTGCTGGGACACCTGAGCCTCTTTCCCTTTTCCCCAGCAGCATTTGCCAAAGGCTCTGTTTTGTGAAAGTTCCGGGACTTGCAGCTCTAGCAACTCAGAAAAAGTACGTTTGACAATTAATTAGAAACTGTTTTCCAAGTCAGTTTGCAAGCTCTATGGGCAGGGAAGATTGAGCCAGTGGCTGGGCCCGTGTCAGCCTACACTGGTGCTGACAGCCCGGCTGTCCTCACTGCCACCATCAGCGTCAGGCAGCGGCACTTGCTGTGCTGGCAAGTCTTTGTCTGCCCCGGAACTGCTCCACAAGCTCCTGCTTTCCCAGGAAGGTTCTTCTTCTCTGCCATCTCTTTTTTCTCACCCCCTTCTTTTCCCAGACCACTAAACCAGGGTGCGTCATGGCAGGGTGGAGACCTGACTCGTTTTTCCTTTGTCCTTCAAGCCACGCAGTTGCCTGTGGCAGGTTCCATCTGGGAAAGTGTCTGGTGCCATTTTCCCTTCCTACATACAGGGCCATCTCAGAAGGGGAAATACCTTGCAATTTTGGGTGCATCTTTGTTCCCCTGGCATTGGTGAGATTTTGCGGTTATGTATCTAGGGATTATTTACTGGGTTGTTTGGGTTTTTTTTTCCTGTTGTTGTTGCTCTTGTAAATAAACTCTTATTTTTTCACTTATGTCTATCCAAATTTGTCCCTTATTGGTGAAAATATTGGTTGAAACTAAGGGGAGTAACTAATTTTAGAGTGTCCACCTTTTAAAATTGTCTTAAAATAAGACATAGCCCATGGGATATGCCCTGTCTCATAAAAGGATGTCACACTACCCCAGAAACAATAGCTTTGCTATAGACCAAAATTATAAAAAAAGACTTGAAAATAATTATTTTGGTGAGTATATTTCTCATAAGTGGCAATCTTGGGTAGAAACACAAAGCTGAAATTATTTGCAAGTACAAATTGTGCTGGGGCAGAGTTGGGGGAGACATGTTTTCCTGCATAATAAGCAAAAAATAAATTGTTCTTCCAATCTAGAAAGCTAGGAGAAAAATGACATTTGTATCCTTTGGGGTTTCTGAGCACTTACATTATTACATTCTCAGTTTTTCAGAGCCAGGAGGTAATAAAACTTGAATGTGCCACATAAGGAAAAAAAGTATTGCAAAATTTCAGAATCATAAGAATGTTTCTGCTCCACATTGTTCAGGATTTCAGAAAATCATTTTTAATGGAAGGAAAGTGATGACAGATCTTGGTCACTTGATTTTGGATGAATATGTTTGCAAGTTTCTGTCACTCAGAGGTTCTGCCATGGTGCTTATCTGAAGAGGTAAACAGTAAAACAGTGCCTCTTATTTTCTTCACGACTTTTAGTTTACTGGATGCTAGTATATTATAAATTAACTAACTAGTAATTATTAGCAATGAACTAACAAAAAAAATCTGGTGAATGACTGTTAAACCATTTTTCTCCAAGCCCTGTCCAGCCTGTCCTTGAACACTACCAGGAACAAAGCATCCTGAGCAACCTGAGCAACCTATTCCAGTGCCTCATCACTCTCAGAGTAAGGAACGTTTTTCCTAATGTCTAGTCTACACCTACTCTATTTCCTATATTAATGCAAAAAATTTTCTGTTCTTTCGAAGTGAAGGATACTTATGGATGCTGCATGGATCAGTGATGTAGTTCTCTGTAAAGGCAGAGATCTGATGGAATACTAAAAATACAAAAACTGTAATAAGAAAGCAGTTTCTCTTTTTAAGCAGCCTCTTTTAGAGCATATCACATTTCTGACATGCATTAAGGTAAATAAGCAAGGAAAAGGAGAAAGCATAAAATCTTGACCACATCTTGTACTGAAGTCTCTAACATTTAAAATCTGATTTACTTTGTCTTTCTGCATCTCTTTTCTGTCTCTTTGCAGCACTGTATTATTGCCATCAAGCAGTTTGTCTTCATCGCTGCCTCAATTGCTGCTTCTTCATTCACTTCTTAACCACAGCTTTTAGCATAGTCCGCAAAGCTGCAGAGAGATTAATCTGTCCTTCTAGTCAGCAGGATGGTGTCACTATGATCTTCAGATTTCCTTATATTAGTTTCTGTCTGGTTTGAAATTATTGGTTTGAACCCCTGTTTCTCTGTCTTGTGTGAACCTGCTTCATTCAGTGCTGGAACTTAAAACACTTGGTCCTTTTTCTGTTAATTTTATTCCTTCTCTTTTGATTTTCTCCTTTGATTCTTGAATTTTTACATGTTAATCATTCTTCCATAATTTCACCTTTTCAGATAATAAGCTAATCCATGTACTTTAATCCTGCCTGGGTCCTGCATGCACCTTTAGTGCCTGAGCCAACTGCGCCAGCAGGAGGGACAAGAAAAAGTCAGCTCTCAGTTCTTGGGTCAGCTTGTACCTGAGATAGCCTCAGGAATAATTTGGAACTGATCAAAATCAAAACCAGATAATAAGAGAACCATGTGAGCACATAAATCAATGCTCTAATGGGTCACTGAAGTCACAGTTTGATCACTGGCATGCAGCCTGTGTGTGTGAAATGAAACAGCTACAGGAGGAGGTGAAATTTTCAAATTAGCAGCACTAATGATGTGCAAATCTTGCTAATACTATAGCACTTAAGATGAGAAATGCAGGAAAGAAAGTTATATACAACCAGATCTTCAGATTTTGAAGAGTTTTGATCTACCTGCATCTGCTTTGGCCAGTAGGAACATGAGTTTCAGGCAAACATGATTACAGTAATTTCACGACCATAAGGCGTACCGGACTATAAGGCGCACCCGCCGGGAGTCAGTAAAATTTGCAACATGTAGATCAGATAAGGCGCACCGGACTATAAGGCGCACTTT
>PYHW01009486.1:12491424-12521241 GCA_013186435.1 Turdus rufiventris
GTTGCAACTTTGTACTTCATATAAGGCGCACCGGACTATAAGGCGCACTTCCGGGTTTGGGGAAAAATTTTAGTCAAAAGGGTGCGCCCTATAGTCGTGAAATTACTGTACTCTTTACAGAGATGCAGTTGCTTCTCCCCACAATGTTTTATATCACATTTCAGTTAAATTTAAAGAATGTTACCATAGTACAACTTCATTTAATATGTTATGTTTTTGTTTTCTTGTCAAAACTGAAGCTCTCAAGAGACATTTTTCAAAGAGACATAAAAGCTAAGGATGATAGAAGCAGACTCATGGGCATGGAAACAGTTACACATGCAGCCTTGGTAACATGAGCTAGATCTGCTGTCTTTTGTAGCAGAAGTCTGCCCTTGAAGTCAATTGGAAGCTCAATAACCATATGAGCATTACTTTAATCTCAAATTAATTTACTCTGCCTCACAGTAGTTATTAGCTTTCATGCTGTGTATGTTCTCATGATATGCATGGCCACAGTGTTTCTGATGAAACCACAACAAACATTCTTGTTCATAAAATACATTTTACTCATCTGCAGATGGTCCCAGAATGCAAGGTATGTGGTTTGTGTTCTACCCCTCCTGAGATTAAGCAGTGCTTCATTCTGTGCCTTGCTGTGGAAAACAGCCCACAGTCCAATTGTACTGGACTTGTCTTTATTTAAACAATATTTGGAATAAATTCAGGAGAACAAAAGTTTTAAGCTTTCTGACCGTATTTTCTTGTTCATAGTTTTTCCCTCACACATTCCATAGCTAGGACCAGCATCATCCTTCAGTGGCTGCTCTAAATTTGTTCAAGAACCACAATGCTCAAAGTCTTTCTTAGACTAGATGGCAGTATTCTCATTTTCAATTACAGCACAAAACAATATAATTCCAGCTATTTTACTACATGTCTGGAAGCAGTCCTAATAAACTCCTCACTGCTGCAGAATTTAAAGTGAACTTTTATGCACTTGGACCCTTTATTAACTCAGATTGCCATCAAATATCATTGCTTTAAATTTTCCAGTGATGGACAAAAACATCAGGCAATTAAACCAGATCAGAATTCCTAAAAGGACCAAAATGGGTGGATATTTGTGCTCACAATCCCCCTGGCATGTCTGTCAGATGTGAACAGTTTATGCACATCCTCCCAGTGGATTTGCCAGACTGAGTCTGAATCCAACATCACCATGTCCAGAAGTGATGTGAGGTAAGGGATATACCAGTGTGTACACAGGAGGTTTCACCATGGTCCCAAGGTGAAAATCAGAAAGCAGTGAGACTGGAAGGTTGCTGATGTTGGCAATTCTCCCCTCAAGATGCTGCTAACTCTGCAGCAGACAGTAACGGTTCCTGTTGATAGCATGAAGGCATCCAAGGACTTTTCCACAGGCCAGGAAGGGAATAAACTGTACTAATGGTATGACAGAAATCACTTTTCCCATTAAATTAAATTAGTATATGTTCAGGTTATGTCAATTTTTTATCCTTCATTTTCAGTGTTTTGCCAAATCATCAATGGCAGCTTATGGCAGGAGAAACAAGACAGTGAGCTCCCTAAGTATCATCTGATAACTAAGCAGTCATGTGAAACCAGTTTTAGAGAAAAATGTAGGTTTTGCACTTGCTGCATGAAACAGAGGTTGTTAAAATAGTCCTGGTGGATGACTTCATACTAAATTAATTTCAAATTAATTTTTGAGTGCAGAGTCTGCAAAACTTGCACAAAAAAATCAAAATGCTGCTGTATTTTATTACGACTTCATGCTAGTTAACTTAAAACATGTCTAGAATCTTCAGGTCTTCCAAATAAATTTGGTATGAAGTTTAATTTCAATGTGGGGTTTTGTACAAAAATGCTAGGGAAGTGGTGGCGCAAGCACAGTTTTGAGCCAGTTGCTGTCTCCAGATCATACTGGGTTTGCTCTCAAGCTGTTAGTTATGCTTCCCTGCTTCTCTTTCCTCTTCCATGAAGTTATGCAGCCATGCAGTTATTCTGACAATTGTCAAAGGTTTCCTTTGAAGGAAACCTGCCAGAGCATGCTAGCCAGCACTAGGCCACTACCACTTACCTCTGTAGCGAAGAGGAAGCAGATTAAAGATGGAAGAGGGAGAACGTAGCAGAGAAGAGTGCCATAAATTTACATATATATTAAAAATTGCAATGAGTGAGTTGGTATTAACTACTGCGAAGTTTAAGATCTGCTTATTTCTATAGTGACACCACCCCACATTCAGGATTCATGTTTATTAAGCATAACTCTCAACTTCCTTTGGTGCAGCGTATCACTCCACCTACGCTGTCTCTGTTTGTGCTGTCCTGGGGCTGTCCCCACAGCTCTGGTGTCTCTGCTACTCAGAAGCGGATTCTTTAGAGAATCACAGAATTGTAGAGTCATGGAATAATAGAATGTTAAGGAGTTGGAATGGACTTTAAATATCATCTAATCCCACTTGCCCCTACCATGGGAAGGGACACTCCCACTAGACCAGGTTGCTCAAGGCCCCATGCAACCTGGCTATGAACACTGTGAGGGTTGGGGCATCCACAACCTCCCTAGGAAACCGGTGCCAGTGTCTCACCACCCTCACAACAAAGAATTTTTTCCTGATACCTAACCTAAATTTTCTCCTCTTGCAGCTTGTACCCATTACTCCTTGTTCCATCATTACAGTTACTGATGAAGAGCCCCTCAGGCTCTTTCTGATACTGGAAAGTTGCTTTGAGGTCCCCACACAATCTTCTCTTCTTCAGGTTGAGCAGCCCCAACTTTCTCAGTGTGTCTTCACAGAGGTGTTTCAGTCCTCTGGACTCGCTCCAAGCAGTTCGTCATCCTTATTTTAGGGGCACCAGAGCTGATGCCACACTCCAGCTCATCAGAGCAGAGGGGCAGAATCACCTCCTTTGCCTGCTGGCCATGCTCCTTTCAATGTAGCCCAGGATTTCCCTGGTTTTCTGAACTGGTTAATGTTGAGTTTTTTATCTACCATCACAATCACTTCTCTGCCCAAGCTGTTGGTGTGTCTGGGATTGCCATGACCCAGCTGTAGGATGTTGCACTTGCCTTTGTTGACCCCATGAGTTTTGCACTGGCCCAGCTCTCAAGCCTGTCCAGGTCCCTCTGGATGCAATTCCTTCCCTCCAGCATGCTGACTGCCCCAACAGCCTTGTGGTGTCAGAGAACTTGCTGAGGGTGCCCTTGATCCCACTGTCCGTGTCACCTACAGAGATGTTGAACATATCCTTTGAAAATGTTGTGGCTTTCTTTAGACTTAAATAATCATGTTTCTTTCCTGTTAGAGCTAGGGTGGAGAGGAACAGCAGATGTACATTTATTACATCCAGAGCTGGGATGTAGCTGGGCAAGCAGAAGTCCAGGGTGTATTTTCAGGTGACCCTGCAAAAATAGTCTTGTGTCATTGGATTCACCAGCCCACCACTGAGCTTTAACAGTCTAGATGTCCTGCCTGTACACAGCACCCCAGGGCTCTTCTTCCTATCTATATCCTAGCAGTATTTCTACTGCTATGGCCTCATCCAGAAACTGAACAGCTTGCATTCAGCTGGTCCCCTGCCACTCTTCAGGTTTATCATGACCACTTCAGCTATCTTAAAGACTGTGTTTCACTTTGGCAGCTGGGATAATCTCCCTACTGATTTGAAAACCTCTGTAGCCTGCATCACTATAGCAACAGAAGGACCTACAGCACCTGATCCTTATTGCAGTTTCAGAGAGTTGTGTGTGAAGAAAACTCATCCATTTGCAAGAAGATATCAATTATTTACTGAACACTAACAACATGGTTGGAGAGCACAAAATCCAAATCTTTAACTACATTGAAACTTTTGCCCACTAGCACCATACTCTACCCCACAGACCTAATGGCATGAAAAAAGTAAATTGTAGTATTTAAGTTTTGCAGGATAGGTTCTGCATTCATGTATGTGGGGTCTTTGGATATTACTTTCCAAGGAAGCCTTAGGCTGAGAGAAGGCCTGGCCCTCAACTTCTGTGACCATTTCTTCATGTCAGTGGTGGGCAGACACTCTTGGCTGAAAGGGTCAGGAGTCTCCAAATAAATCAATAGAGAAATTCACATGATTTTGAAACCTTTGGAAGCACCATTTCTTGATGTCATCAGATTTTTTCTCCATTGTTTTCTTCTAATCTCAAAAATTATTCTGTTGTATCCTTCTATTTAGTTGAAATTCTTGGTTTCCAGCACTGATACAAATCTCTTTCTTACAAATAATCATGCTGGGAATCCATAGCACAATTCAAGAGAGATACAATACTTGCAGTAATTTCGTACTGTCTTCAACCTACTTTATAGCCTGGTCCAATTGTGAGTATTGTAATTTTCAGTGATTTTCAAATCACTGAAAAATTCAGTGATTTTTCACAGAAGAGAAAATATTTAGAAACATTAGGAGCTTTCCTGCCATGTAGTAAGTTTTTGATACATACCTCTTACAGAATATCTTGTTTTCAGCTTTAAAAAAAATGTTTTAACCAGATATCTGATAAAATTAAGATAATAATGAATATTTGTCCATCTGCCTATTTTTCTAGTGCACTCAACTTTATGGGTTATTCACAATATCTGCAGCTTCTGCAGCTAGGTACACATCTGATCTTTCCTTCATTCACACTTAAAGAGATAAATAATAGCTGTCTGTACACTGCAAGTCAGAAATTATTGTTTGGTACGTTTTCTTCAGCATAGTGTTTTATCAGGAAATTATCAAGTACCTGCTCACTTTCAACATTTCATTCCTGATGTGACTACAAGGCTTTAAAGTAGAGCTCACTAAACCAAATGCATCCCTTTAAATCTGTTTTCTTAGTTAATCTGAGAACAGGCATTTCCTTTGTCCTTTAGTTGTTTTTGTGTCTATTGCATTCTCTCACACTGCTTCTTGCCTTCAGACACCGCAGGCTGTCAGAGGCAGCTCCGGGGCTGAAGGTGAGATGCAGTCTGTGAGCAGGCTCTGAAGGACAACCAGGGAAGAGTGCTAAGGAATCACACACTGCGAGGCTGCGGGGCTCAGAGGAGGCTGGGAACAGCCAGAGTGGGGGGCTCAGGGCTGGGCAGAGAAGGATTGGCAATTCTTCCTCATGTCTGATCCTCTCTATTCCCCAGAAATGTTGAACTTAGCTTGCTGCTCCTTCACAAGAGAACAGCACCCCCTCTACCCACCATCTTCACTTCAAAGCCTCTCCACTGGGCTGTGGGAGTGGGGGCAAGGGTTGACAAGAGATAGGCTTTTCTTTCCTAATACTCTCCTCCTATTTCTCTCTCCTTATCTAATATTTAGCAAGGGTTTATGCTTGAAAATAGCAAGACTGGGCAAGAAAGGAAAAACGAGGAAGTTTGACTCCCTGAGTCTCTGGAGTGTTTGTGTAGCTGGTGGAGGAGATGGGGAGATGAAGTCTGCATTTAAACTGAGCTGAGACTGCAGGAGAGGGTGAATATAATGACTGCAGAACAGCTTTCCTGTCTGCTGGTTTTAATTTGTTGTTTCTTGAAGTCACGGAACCATTAACCATGCTTACACAAAGCCCGTGGGCCATCTTAGAATACCCAGATGTGGTGGGGGTCTGCTGGCTGCTCCCCTGCTTCCACTGCATTGTAAGGTATTTGTGTGGTGGCTGGGAGGGGTAAATGCAGTTGCTCTGCTGAGCGTGCTCTCACAGCCTGCTTGCTTTTACTGCTTTTGTGCCATTGTGTCTGTTGCAATTCTTATTCATCTGAGATGGATTGAAGTGGTGTGAAATACTCATTCTCAGAAGTAATAAAACCAGCACAAATACAGCACAAACAACAAAAGTAGAATAAAAACTATGGAATATCTATCCATATTATAGGTCAGGCAGCAATCAACTCTGCCTTTATCTGTTCTTAGCAGAGCTGGGAGTATAGTACATTTTCTTCTTTTTCCATTTGTATTTCCATTTTTTCATTTAGTTAATGAACATGTAATCAATGTCTCTTTAGCATATAAAGTAGAACACGACTAAAAGAAGGAGGTTAAGGAAGATACTGAACCATCACCTTAATACAGATTCTGAATAATAAGAGACCAATGGAATGCCCTACGTGCCAGTTATAGTTGCAGGTCAACTTGATTGGCATCAGTCCATTTCCATGGCAAAGTTAATCTTTACTAATGCAGTTGTCTCAATTGATTTTAAATTCTAATGCTTCTCTTGATGGCATGTTTTTGGTTAACTGATTAACGTTTTGCTTACAAGCCTTCTCATCTTTCTGTAAACACTGAGGGAAGATTCTAGGGCCCCCATGTAAAGCAAATTTATGTTCCCATCATTTTTGATACCTAGAGGTTCCACATTAAATATCACTGAGGTCTTATTAATTTTAGGATTGAATTATTCTTTTAATGTAATTTTCACTGTTAGAGACACGTTAAGCCTTTTACTCACTTTGAACTTACAACACAGCTCAGGGTTTTAATTACACTGGAATATCAGCAGTACTGCAACTGGTCAAGCCTAATGGGGAAATAAAACATCATACTGATGCTGTCATGAATGTCTTCCATGGACTTTGTAGCTGACCTTGAGGACAATAAAATTTGATAAAAATTGAATTCTTCTCCCACTGTAATTGTCAATTGATGATGAAATGCTGTGAAGACATTCCTCCGCAAACCAATCATATTATCAAATTAATCAAGAGTGCGGGATTTTTGATAGAGTCTTGTGTAGTCACAAACACAGTATCATACAAGGCAATAGAGAACAACATTTGTCCATGGTCTAGCTGATCTTCAACTACTTAAAATGGCAATTTAGGACAATGGACTTGTTAAATCTATGCTCATAGATGTCTTGAATTTCATTAATGGAGTATGCAAAATCTTATCAGATATGAATGTTATTGTTTAATTATATTTATTTGTAGACCTCACTAAAAATTTATACATTACTGTATTTTGAAAATGTTATTTTAACTTGTAAAATAGTTTGATTTTTGTTTAAAAAATAATATTCTATTTAAAGTGACTATTTGATATATGCATGAGACAGACTTTTGTGTCTTTGATGTTGGAATCCTTCTTATTGAAAACTACACAAGAATCGCATGTAATTTATTTTCAATACTATTATAATAAATATTCAGGATTCCTTCTATCACTTTTCCCTGAGCAAATCAGATACACAATTTTCACACAACTCATTTGATGTTACAAAACTATTTAGTCCCTTCAAGCTTCTTGGTGCATGCGATAGCATATTTGAAATGGAAGTAGAGAAAAAAGATTCTTCTAATGTTTACAAATCAAAGTAAAGCTTAGGATTAGAGGTATTTTGCAAAATTATCTCATTGGATTTTATCCAAATATATTTCCAACAACCCCCATAAAACCAATAAGCTCCTGATTTTTTTCCCATTTTTCCAAAACTTGTGTTCCAACTGGCAACACCCTCCAAAGTGTTTCCAGTTAAAAATTAATCTTCATTTTGTGAAAAGAAAATTTAGTGAGATGTGACAAGACCGGGACAGGAACTGCTTTATTGGACTGTCTCTACCCTTCTGAGAAATGAATAGTCTGAAGACATTCAGACATTTAAATGGTTATGGATAGAAAATAGAAGAGTAAGAGAAACTGCTAAAACTGACCTCTTAAGAGAACAAGCATGGTCTCCAACAAAATCCTCCCACTGACCCTCCACTCTGCCATGTGTGAAAACTGATATTTTCTTTTTTCTTCTAGCTGAGCCCTGCCTGTGGGCTGGCAAGGCCAGCTGCAATGCTGACCTTGGGTACCTGCATCTGGCCTGACCAGATTTCACTTCTGTGTGAGATCCTGTCAAGAATTGTGAACATTATGAATGGATACATGCATCAGGAGGGGGTCTTTAAGCACAGCATTAGAGCCACTAGAAAGGTGACTATACACAGGTCTGCACACAGCTTGTCATGCCATAAACTTATTATTTTCATCCATGCATGAACTTTCCTCCTAATCCTCTGTCTCCTAGTCAATGGCCTTCTCCAGATTTTGTTGATTTTGTTTCCCTTATTTGACTTTTCCTCATTGCCACTGGGTGATTAACCTGCCAGCTGGCATAGAAATTGTCAGTATTAAGGTTGAAGAAAGTGTTAGTTTGAGGAGCTGCTGAGAGCTGGGGAGTGAGATAACTAAAACCATAAACTTCAGTTTGGCATATCTGTTAAAAGAAACCACCCTCATAGCAATAGCGTGAGCTTAACTACTCACTTGAGGCCATATTGAAGTAAAACTGGTTGCAGGCATTTAATATTGTCTTCCATAATTCTTCATCCTTTTGGGGGAAAACTGTTGCAAAAACAATGTGTAGAGTCAAATTTGCAATGTCTGGTATTTTCAGCAGCATTTTTCTTGTCTTTTTTGGCTCTCAGAGAATTCTTATACATTTTTACCAAGATAAATTACAAATCTATCATTGTCATTGCTGCTGCCATCCTCAAATAGCAAATACTTTGGCAGTGTGACCCCAAATACCTCGGAGATGGCATATCTGATCTCCAGAATTTACAGCAGTGAGGTCCTCTCATGAATCATGACCACAGGTTCACTTTTGTGATAGCCTACTCTGCAAGACAGGTTCTAAAACACTTCTTTCAACAAAGTGTTAGTAGTTGAATGCCCATGAGGAGTCTTGGTCCATAATCCATGTTCATATACAGAATTAATATGAAGTTTGATTTCCCTTTTACTCATACACGTGCTAAAAATAGATGTCCCTCTCCCATTCCTATCAAAGTCTGTTAGAGAAGCCTATAATAATCAAATGTAAATTCCTTGCCTGTTTTCCACAGGATTTTATATCTTACAGGATTCTCCCAATGCCAGTATCAATTTTTATATAGACTGTGTATTACAATCACAACTTCTATGGAAGCTTCCTTCATTAATGCTTTAGGAGATTCTTAGATTATTGGATCTACCAATCAATGGTCCAGCAAATCCCTCAGCACCACATGTGAGAAAGATATAGAGAGCTACAAAAAGGTATTTTTGATAATGTTTAAATAAGACAAGGAAATAAGCAAGCCCCCTGTGCACAGCTGCTAACACAGTACTTTATTAAAACAGTGGATCATAGTCTCTGAAAGCTGGTATGCACTGTGTAGGATTCAGACACTTGTCTAACTTGATGGTAATGTCAATGAACTTCAGATCAGCTCCTTGACGAGTACTAGACAAATGCAATGAGACTGATTCAAGTTGCTTATATTTAGTGCTTGTCAAAACATGAACCAAAGAAAATAAAGAGAGACAGAAAACAAGAGATGAGTGAGTGAAAGAAAGATATGAAGCAGCACAACTTTTAGCTGAAAAATAAATATGTGAAGCAATGACAATTAAGAAAAATGTTTTCTTCTGTTAAAACTGTTGCCCTGAGTAAGGTGTTAGAAAGAGATTAGAAACTAATACTCTCATGATCCATCTTGCTTTGCATTTTTCTCTTTCATTGCCCCAGTTACCTTACATCTGGTTCCACATCTATTTACTTTTTGGTACTCACAAAATGAGTCTGTGATTCCTTTTGGTCTTCTTCCTTCTTACTTCATAATTGATTTTCTGCCAGCTTTACTGAGACTGCTCCTTGTGATTACCAGAAAGATTCTCCAAGATTATGCCTCTGACACCAAAGTGATCACATGATAAACTCTCCCTGAGTTTTACAAAATGTCACTATTCTTCATTTGATTTTAACCTAGTGCTGACCAAGCTGGCAACACAGAAAAATGAAAGAATGATAAGCAGGTGTGAGAATTTCAGCACATGAGGCACTTAGTTTCACGCATTTCAGATCCACATATTTTAACTTGATTGCTTCTGCATCTGATCCACCAAGCAGTAAGGGATCACAAAAAGCAGAGAGGATGAGGGAGAAATGGTGAGATGAGACCCTGGATTATAAGGCCTCAGTCACCTTCTTGAGAAAAGATCTTTGCAACTGTCACCACCAAATCCACATTATTGCCTCTCCATCTGACACTGGCTAGAAAAAAAGCTGTTATTTTATTTTCTGGCGCAATAGCAACAGTGGGATCTTTAAATTCCAAACAGGAGGTGGTGAAAATAGGAAAATAAGAAAAGTAGTGTAAGGTACATGCAGGCTGCTGGCAACTAAAAAACTGTGATGGCAACTGGCCTTGAAGTCTTCTGCTCAGCCTAGTTCATGTGAAATGAGGAGCTTCTGTCTGACTACGACTCATACAAGTTCTGTAGGGAATCAAGGTACTCTAATCCTCAGTAGATGTCAAGGCACATCTCAGCATAAAATGGAAAGGAATTTGCATCAGTTGAGTGGACCATCTTGAAGGTTAAAGTCTTCTCTTTCAAGTGTTCAGGTTGCAAACAGATGTAGAAACCACTTCGCAGCTACTATCAGTTTACATCTTTACTCTCATTTATCTTACATGCACAAAATTGTTCCATATCACAAACTGCATGCAGATTACTGTGAGGTTATATTAATTAGTCCTCACTAATCGAGTGAAATACAACTTCCACCTTTTCCACAGGCTTAATAACATTTTATGCAACATCTCTTTTTGGTTTGTTTGTTCTCAGAGTGTGTGGAAAAATCGATCCCACTTTATTGTATTTTCACAGTACTACAGGTAATATTAGAAACCCAGAGTTTATGCTGAACATTAGATAATTGGGTAAGTATAGCAAAGATTACAGAAGGAATTAATGGTTGTATTAAAAATTTGGCACACATGGTAATAAGAAATTGAATCTTCTAATTTTCTAGTATGCTGACCTTATATTCATGACTGTTAATTTCATAGATACAAGTTTCAGAAATGAGAGGCTATTAATCAGAGTTAATATTTGGCATCTATAAATGAGGTACTTTTCAATACGGTATTCCTACTGATTCTCTGGGAGAACACCCATAACCTGTGTACTGAATCCATCTATAACAGACATTATAAAGTGATTATCTGCAGTGATTTTCTAGCAGAAAGCAGTGAATGCATTTAGAAATGAAAAATCATGGTCAGATCATGTTCTAAAATTTAACCATGCAAAATACATATGTAAGTTTTAGACCAGCATTAGTCCAGTTTACTGACCCTCTTCTGTGGCCGTTGAAAAAGCCAAAAAATATATAAAAGTAAAAATAGATGCTGACTCCGCAGGGCCAGATTCCACTTGCTAAGTAAAAGCTTAATTTAATTTCTAACAGATTGGTTCCGTTGTAAAAGACATGCAACAATCATCTAGTCCAACTATGTGTATTTATTATGAAAATACGTGAAACACCCAGAAAGATGGAAATACCAACTAACATCAACAGAATGCTTTCAACTAAAAAAGTAAATCCCTGCTACCTTTCTTTCATTAAAAGAAACACAGATTAGACTTCTTGGAAAAACTTTCTTTCCTGAAAATGAAAATTTTAGGATCATTTTCACCCTCCGAAATGTCCTGCAGGCCAGCACACATGTTTCACATGTATCCTAAGAAAGAAAATTCAAGTGAAATTGTTCAGTTGGTCACTGGGTACCAGCAGGCAGCTTGTTCTTACAGCCCATCCAGCTCGGACCATGGCTGGAGAAGGGGAACACTGTCACATCTTCATCAGCCAGACAAGAAACAATACCCAGCATCTGACTGACATTTGACTCCTTGGTTACTGCTGGTATCGATTTATGTGATAGCAACATTTTGGGGGGTTAAATGAATTAATCTATGAAAAAGAAAAGAAAAAAAGAAAGCTCAACTCCTCTGGCTGTTTGCCCCAGCTATGAGTCATAGCAAGGTATTAATTATTTAAAGCAAACTCTTTGCTGTTATTGCAAATATCTCTCCGATTTTTTTCCCTGTCTTTATTTTTTGAGAAATTAATAAAAATAGACTGCTGATTATTTAAAATATGAGCGCGGAAGTGCTGCTGCTTTGGTGAGTCACCTACACGTAAAGAAGCTAATATCATTTTAGCTAGAAAATGAAGAGGTAAGATTAGAGACCAAAATAGTATCTTTAATCTCATTTTTCACTGTGAAAGTATATGCATTTGAAGTCTTAGATATGATCTTTTTCTTTAATTACACATTGCTCTAAAACACTTTAAAAGCTGAAAGGGGCATATGACTCTCATAAATATGCAGAATTGCAAGCAAATGAAAGTTTAAAATCGCCAAGATTTGAAAGGCTTTTTCACAGATTGGCAGAACAATACAAAGGATAAGTATACTTTATAAAAGTTAAAGATCACTTAGATTTGTCTTCCCTTTGAATGCCTATTTTGGAAAAGGTTCAGCAATAATCTCTGATCTACAGATGTATTTCTGGAAGATGGGAGCCAGCAGAAGTTTTAGGGTCCAAAACCAAGCAGAGAAGAAGAAATGTTAACAAGATATGAACATGACAGTGAAAAAAACAACCAGTTAACAACATCTTGTTTCCTAAAATACACATAGAGATATTAAAATTGAAGTATCAAGTTTTATTTTTCTGTATTATTATCTTTCCAAGCCTATAAATACTGTGGACTATGTTTTTATGTTTAAATTTTATTCCACTGTAATCTATAAATAAAGCACTGTTAGAAGTTACCAGCATTTAGATTCAAATCAGGTGTATCTTTTTTATTTTATTTTTTTTTTACTAAAACCCTCCAATCAACTTTAGAAAAAGTAGTCTGGATTCAGCATAAACCACCCAAAATGTTTTCCTTCTCCACTGGAAGCCTCAAAAATTCCCATTTGAGTAGGTAGAACTTCAGTACAAAATGTAAGTCAGATCAGTGGACTGCGAAGTAGGAACAGAGTAATATACAAAGAGATACTTGGGTAATGATTAAATTTCCTGGGCCTGATTTAGAGAACCTTAACTCTATTTGTTGGTTTTGCAGAATATCTTGACAGATTTCCAACTTTATTTTCCCAGAGTTCAAGTTTCTCAACTCAATATCTTGATATAATAATCACATCTATAGCAGTGTCTCAGCTGCAAATATAATCTGAGAATGAAAAATTGCATAACTGAATGGCATATAACTTGGAGTGGTGCAAACTGCCTCTAAAACTTTATTACTAGGG
Organism: Turdus rufiventris; assembly: GCA_013186435.1. Lineage (NCBI taxonomy): Eukaryota > Metazoa > Chordata > Aves > Passeriformes > Turdidae > Turdus > Turdus rufiventris. The sequence goes on from PYHW01009486.1 coordinate 12,504,513, forward strand.
CAATTTAAAGGAAAAATTACTGATTGAATGTTTCAGGCTTTTAAGACCATTCAACATTTCTTTAATGACCTCTATTGTGCTTCAAAGTGAGAATCTATAAACCCTGGCCTAGATCACTCTACATCAGCTGTAAGGAACATTTCCTGCCATGGTGGTTTATAAGTTGGGTGACTACTACAATAACATACATCTTAGGACTAGCCAATAGTAATGTGAAAAAAAAATAATTGAGATTCACTGTAAATACATGACAATTTTGGATGGAAAATTTTCACTGGCTATGCCAGACCAAAAATAGCGCTCCAAATTAATTGGAGTGAAAAAGCACAGGTTTTGACTAGGCCTGCTTTAGGCAATATCTACACATTTAAAAGGCTACCCCAGCTTTATACAACCTTCTTTTGAAGGTGCAACCAGTGCCAGTGAAACCACTTACTTGACAGCAAAGGCGAATCTCAGAATCAGGAATTCTCTCTTTCTCCATGGTCCATGATGGCAGTGAATTATTTGCTACTGCAGGCCCAGAACCTGTATGTAAAGCCTAGATTCTGAGAACAGACCAAATAAAGTTGCTGTCATTTTTTCTTAGCTTTCTATTCACTGTGTGTTCAACTGCAACAGTTTAACAATATAATTTCATACTCCAATGACAACCAGTAACTGAGTTTTTAATAGGCTTCGTCTTCAAATAGAGAAGTTTCTCAACATTGTTGTGTCGGATGTTTCTCCCCTCTTGTTGCAGTTCTTATACCTGGAGAATCAGCTTCTCATAGTCATACTAACTTTAAGGTAGATCTCAGTAAATTCTCCTAAAGGCAAGAAAGCAGGCACCGATAAAATGATTCTTTCCAACCCTATTGGCTAGCTCTGATGATGCAAGGAGCCTCTGTCATGTAAAAATGGTGCAGAAAGGATGTTAAAAGGCAAGTTTATTTGCACCTGTGTAAATAAATGTTCCTTTAAATAGGAATAACCTTGTTAATTTGAAAGGATGATACCAAGGTTAAATTTATTTAAGTGGATGACCAGGAGAATTTAACTAGAAGTCACATTACCATAAAGAAAAACAATCATTAGCTTGGACTGGAGTTATGACTGCAATTAATCTCCAATGACTCTGCTCTCTAATAAGCACTACATCTTACAACTGCTCAAACCTTTGCAATTTAAATGCATTTTTTTGAAAGCACAAACTTCTGTTAAGGGTAACTAAAAACCTAATTTTGCATAACATTTTTATGTATTTCTTAAGAAAAATGTAAAGAAAATTTTGTGTACTGTATGATTCTTAAGGACTTTGTTCTAGATGCAGTTAGTTCTAGGTCCAGTATGTACATTAGTAAAACCAGGCAAGATCAATTCTACTATTGAAGCTGGCACTGAACCTGGCAAGGGATGGAAAGTGTCACAAGAAGGGCTTCTACAGGTATGTTAATCAGAAAAAGAAGGTGAAAGAAAGCATACCACCTGATAAAAAATACTTTTAAATTAGTAAAATTAGAAGAAGGATGAGGTACTCAATATTTTTTCTGCCTCAGTCTTCAATAGCAATCTTTCTTCCCATACTTCATGAGTGAATGAACAGCAGGATGGCTACTGGAGAAGAAAAGTCAGTCTTACTGCAAGTAAAGATCAGGTTCCTGACTCTTGAGGAACTTGACCATACATGAGTCTATGGGACCTGATGAAATACGTCAGAGAGTCCTCAGGGAATTGGGTGATGTAGTTCAAGCCACTCTCCATGATATTAGAAAATTCATGGCAGTCAGGAGAACTCCCCAGTGACTGGATAAGGGACACTCATCTTTAAAAAGGGAAGAAAGGAGGATATACTGTGAACTACCAACCTGTCAGCCTCACCTCTGTGCCTGGGAAGATGATGGAACAGATCCTCCTAGAATCTGTGATAGGGCACATGGAGGACAGAGAGTTGACAGCCAACACTGAGGACAAATCTTGTCTGACCAACACAGTGGCCTTCTGTGACTGGGGAGCTCCATCAGTGGACAAGAGTTTCAGATGTCATTTGTCTAGACCCTGTAAACCCTTAGACACAGTCCCCCACAACATCCTTCTCTCCAAACTGGAGAGAGGTGGATTCAGTGAGTGGGCTGTTAGGTGAATAAGACAGTGGTTGGATGGTCACATCCAGAGGGTTGTGGTCAGTGACTCAGGTTCAATGATAAATCTTATGCTCATGATAAGTCATGTCCTTGGGGTTTGTACGGGGATCAGAATTATTTGATACTTTCATTAATGACATAGACAGAGTGAAACATACCCTCAGCAGATTTGCAGATGACACCAAGCTGCTTGTGTCTAGACACAACTAGGCAAACTAGACAACAAATTCTGTTGACACACCTGAAAGATGGAATGCCATCCAGAGGGTCCTGGACAAGCTGGAGAATTGGATCATGGGAACCTGATGAGGTTTAACAAGAACAAGTGCAAGGTGCTGCACCAGGCTCAGAGCAAACCCCAGTGTCAATCCAGGCTGGGGATGGACAGATCAGAGCAGCCCTGCCCAGAAGGACTCAGTGGTACCAGAGGGTGAGAGGCTGGACATGACCCAGCCATGGCACTCCCAGCCCAGAGAGCCAAACGTGTGCTGGGCTGCACCCAGAGCAGTGTGGGCAGCAGGGCAGGGAGGGGATTCTGCCCCTCTGCTCTGCTCTGGTGAGACCCCACCTGCAGTGCTGCACCCAGCTCTGGGGTCACAGCACAGGAAGGACATGGACCTGGTGGAGCAGATCCAGAGGAGGCCAGAAAAATAATTGGAGGGATGGAACATGTCCCTGTGAGAAAAGGCTGAAAGAATTGTTATTGCTCAGCCTGGAAAAGAGATGTGACCTAATTTTGAGTCACCTAATGTGGTCTTCCAGAAACTGAAGGGAACCTACAAAGAAGATAGAGCTAGACTATTTTACAACAGTGTATTTTGATGAAAAAACAGGGAATCAGTTTAAACTGAAAGAGATTAGTTTTAGATTAGGTATTAGAAATAATTACTGTGAGGTTGCTGAGACACTGGAAAATGTTGCCCAGAGATGCAGATGCTCCATCCCTGGAAGTGTTCAAGGCCAGGTTGGATGAGGCTCTGAGTGATCTGCTCTGGTGGAAGGTATCTCTGCCCATGGCAGGAGGCTTGGAAGGAGATGATTTTGCAGTCTTTTCCAACCCAAGTCATTCTTTGATTCTACATTTTTGTTTTCCTGGACACAGAAGACATCTCATATGAGTCCTGAAAAACACTTGGTTGATTATCTCTTCTGATATGCTTTCCACAGCTTTTGCCACTCAAGTGGGAAATTTAGTTTTAGTTTACCATGTTAGAGCAAAGAAATATTTCAGAATTGCAACACTAGCTATAATCTGAAATTATCATCTTTAAACGAGATATATATAACAACAATTATATAGTTGTTTTAATCTGGTAATAATTACTGATATCACAAGAGGAAAATGCCAGCATTAAAAAGAAAAATGGCATGATTTTACTTTACAGCACATGCAATTTTAGCAAAATTGTATAAGGTAGCAAACACCTCACAGGTTGACCCTTAGCAACAGAGATGTGCTTATGCTCTTGAAAAGATACAGATTTTTGTTAAAAAAAAATGAAGAATCTCATCAGACAACCCTCAGAAAAAGAAGAACACTGATCAGGCCACAAAATGAATCAGCACTCTCCAACATTAAAATATCAATTAACAAATATCAAGATGTCAGTAAATCCATTTCTATGTTACCAGTAGGTGTAGCCAAGCTTGCTCAAACCTGTCCTTCCTGAGAGAGAGATGAGACTCTGGTAATTAGTTCTTAAATAAAGCTTTCTTTTTATTCACTGCATGTCAATAAGAATTCAAGTTAAGCCCCACACGACTAAAGTAATATAACACTACACAAGTTATTGAATTTGTGTAGGAATACTTAATAGACTGTATTTTACAGTGTAGAAAGGACGTATGTAATGTATCATATAATTCCAAACTACAGGCAAATTTTAATGGGTATTATTTCTGCAGATAAAAATATAGCTATTTTTTTAACTAAGGAAAGAAAAAAATTCTCTCTCTGAGTATATGTGTTATAAAGTATATTTCTATGCATATATAACCATATTTTTGTGCAAAATTTCTCAGAAATTGGATCCAGACACAGAATCCTGTTCTAGGAAATCTCAGTGGATACCCCGTATAGTCCTGGTCTTCTCTGTGCATATGAAATTCTGCAGTATGGAAACCTTCTCTCTATAAAAGATAGGATCTGAAGCACTTATCTCAAATATAAAGACAAGATTCATGATTATGATACTGAAGTTTATTCAGGGTGGAGAGGGTGAATAGATCAGTTAGAAATGATTTATTAAACTAATTAAAATTCAGCTCCTCAGTTTAAATTGTATTGTGCTATGGACTAACACAAAATTTCTGATACATACTGAAATAAATTTCATAGATTAGAAGAAATTACAAGGCTGCTGCTGTGAAGCAGAATTTAAAAATTAAAAATAATAACTCAAGAAACAATATATAAAGATTTGACTAGAAATAAAATTGTGGGCAATAAAGATGTAAGGGTAATAAACACATTGCCTTATTTTCAGTCTGCTATTCTCCACACAATGAAGAGCAGTACAAGGGCAAATGCTGAAGCGCTACAGAGTACTAAGGCAGGAATAGTTAAGTATCATCCTCTAGGCACATCAATCACAACAAAATTCCACAGACCAAGGAGAACTATTCAGAAGATGTGGTATGTTTACTCTTCAAGCCTAAAGTAAATCAGTTTCCTGAATTGTAAGTGAAAATTTGAAATGATAGATTTTGAAGTGCTTAACTTGGCCTGACATGAACATACAGATGCAGAAAAGTTTTAGAGATATGCTGTCGAGCCACTGGACATGTTCAAGGTGTGATATCACTTTGCACAGGAGACAGTATATATGCTTATCCATAGGGACATCCTGTAAATACCCCTTTATCTCCTGGTACACAGGTTGGCACCAAATCTGCACCTTGTGTTCCTCTCCCCTGAACTCTTGAGGAGACAGTTTTTGCCTTCCTTCTGGAAGGGAGACTAGGAGATCTGTGACTGTTTTTTATATGGTACATTTGCTTCCAAACAACTCAGTCACAAGAGCTTAATATTCCCTTAGGAATTTCAGTATTGTGCCCACAATCCCCTTGAGCCCTGTCTAAAGCAGAGTTTTTGTACTTTGATGAGAGATGGGAATGGCACTGACCCCAGTGACCCATAGGAAGGAATAACACCATCGCAGGAATGGTTCCCACACTGATCAAGAAGTTTACAAAGACAGAAAGTGACTTTTGGTTGAAAGAGAGTAACTCTACACCAAGCTGGATGTGAGGCTCATGTGTTCTGCAATTTATACTGTCTGTAGCTGTTGAGGAACTATGAGAACATACCCTCTCCAGGCAAAGTTTTTGCCTTTGTCTTAAAAAACAACTGTGTTTTTCCTGAAGTTCTTGCAGTTATTTTAAAAATTTAAGATGTGGATATGTTGCTTTGTTTGTTCTAGTTTATGAGAGAATGAGAATATCAGAAAGCTACTGCCTCGTTCTTTTGACTGAAAATGCAGGTGTGATCGGCAGTGATCTCTTTTATGGTCTGAGATCTGTCACCGCACAGTAGTGGTAGTTTGAGAGTTCTTATTTTCCAGCCTGAGCACCGACGGAAGAGTCAGAACCCGTTTTCTGAGGTTTATTCTTTCTTATCTAAGGAGTTTTCTCTCTGACTTACAGCAGTTCACCCTACATCTCATTCAAGGCTTTCTGCCTGCCCTCCAGGGCAGGACTTATCTTTTATACTCTAAATTACGCATACATTGTTTACAGTTAATCTCCAGTACATGACACCTACATTGCATTGCCCAGTTTCCCCTTAAACCAATCCATAATTGACATCCTAGCCCTAAAGGTGGATGCCATGAAGAAGAAGAAAGACACACACACCCTAATTCCTCCTTCTTGCGTTCAGACCCCTAATATAAACAATTTTAAATCTTCACTTTTCTACCTTTTAACTCTCTAAATTATACTCTACTTATTTTTGTGACTTTGTAATTCTTCATATAAAGATGGTAATTTCTCCCAGGGATTTAGATCGAACTCACAGGGGTTTTGGGCACCTTACCAAGGCATCGAGACCCCTGCCCAGATTCCAGGGAAGCCAGGGGAATATCCTGGCTTCCCACATGCAGGAAACAAAATAAATCATCATTCAAAAAGAGTATCTAAAAAACATGGTGACCACAATCAATCAGTAATTTGGGTCAATTAACTTTTTTTTTAATAATTGAATATGCCTGCTAGTTTTGTATGCTATGTTCATTTTCATAAATGTACTTTTTTCTGCTATATCATATTTAAGCTATTTTTCCTGAAGATCCAGCAGTAATTTTAATAAATTTCAGTGCATTTTAATGGATAAAAACATAAAACCCATATGTAAGCAGATTATAAATAAATTCATAAATAAACCACTAAAAATCTAGAAAATAAACATTCACTTTATAATTTTAAACATAATTAAAATGTGAAATATATAAACGCTAATAAATATTTATTGAAGTAAATATATAATGATTCTGTATAACCTTATGCTTATCAAAAATTACTGCAGTTATTACAAAGTGTAAAATGATTCTGTATGAAATTGTGGTTACCAGAAATTACTGTGGTTATGGTAAAGGCAGTATTTAACTGAAATCAATACATCTTTATAGCTATCAATCAGATTTTGTAAGCAAACACTCAAGTGACAAAATGCAAAGCAAGATTGAAATTGATGTTGCTGATGTAAATCAGTCAAATACTGACAAAATCCTTTTGGCAGCATTACACAGCAATCACTTGTGTAACTCCCTCTGAGTCTTTTTGCAAGATGAAGCATTTGGTGCTGATTTTCGCTGCTCAGCCATCTCTCCAGAAGGCACTTAGGAGCAGCAATTGGCTTTGCAGTTATTTCCATCACTGTCTTTCAAAGTGATCTTAATGGACCATGTGTTCTCAGTAAAGGGCTTATTTCTCTTCTGAATTCCTCTGCATACTGAGGAAGGATTATCCTGTCACATCACTGGGAATTATAACGGAGTCTCATAAGCAATTGAAACCCAGGTGTCTCCAACATTTTCTTGCACACCCAAGAGACAAGGTCATATCTGCCAGATTATATTGAAGGGACTTGCAGCGGAGCAGCACTGCTCATGGCATCCCTTAGTCCCCAGTACACAGCAGTACCACAGAGCTCTGCTGCCTGCCAAATGTCAACCTGAAAGATGTATTTGGCCAGTTCAGTGACAGCTCTCCCCACTTGAATATGAGAAGTAGCATGCTCTTCACCAAATGCAAATTAATTTTTTTTCTTGGCACAAAAGGCATTGATTTTTCACATAGTTTCCTGCAGCCTTTCTGGCTTGTCCTGGCCTTAGATGTGGCTTGACATCTTCCCTCTTCTCCAAAACTTCCCAACAAGAAACAAGAACCTACTCTAACCAAAACAAGCCCTGTAGGAATCCAGCTACAGAGGTCATGTCTGCAAAACACCATGTAATTTCTGGTGGCTGCAGAAATTCTCAGTAAACAGTGTAAGTATGTAGAGGAAACCTTAATTACTGTCCTATTTTCTCACAACTTCAACTTACCAGCAACTTAACTCTTTTCCAGAGTTTAGAAACCAAATGCATGTACATAATTACCATTTATGTATATACAGTTGACAATTTCCTGGTATATGGTTACTTTAAATATGTTAATGACAGCTGTAGCTTGTGTAACATGCTTGAATTAAGAAAATCTGTCTTTTCTATATATATGTATATATAAAAATATGTACTTTGCATAAATTACATTCCCCAAGAGTGGGAATACTGGTCTAATGCAAAAATATCTCACAAGGGAGTCACTTGCATGTTTGATTATGCTTTTTTTTTTCTTTCTTCTTTTTTTTTTTTTTTTAAGACAGAAGCTTCTCTTAAGCAATCTGCCTAAAATGTTATGTTATTCTTAATGCAATAAAAATTTGATTGTAAAACAAATGAAATCTGTATCACTACATGTGTTCACATCACAGTCAGTGTCTTGATCTAAGTCTTTCAGAAACCCTGGGGACCATACCCTTACACATTGCTCCGCTCAGCTCAGTGAGGTGTGAGCTCCTGTTAATGCCAAAGAGCAGTTTCCATTCCAGGGAGGCTCCAGTCCCTGCCATGCAATGGGAAGTGGGAAGCAGGAGCTGCAGCAAACCTGCTTGCATGGAGTTGCACAAGCAAAGCCCAAAGGAAATACTGAGAAAAGCACTTGGGCATGGGAAGGGTGTGCTGGATTTCAGGGGAGGAAGATACAATTGCAGACAGATTGCAGAGCATGCACATGGCTCACATGGCTTGGGTTTGGATGCCTGCCTGTTCAGCACCCCAGCAAAATGCATCTTCTGGAGCAGTCAGAACTGGGAGGAATAGTCAAATCATCCCCCGACAGTAGATTTGCAGCCCTTGATAGCGCCTGAGTGACAGAAAAACACCTGGTCCTTTCATGAAAAATAAAAAACAACCCCTTTTGGGCTTGACAAAACCTTTGCTTTGTTGATTTTAAATTAAATGTTTTGTTACCTGCCTGTTTCAGGCTTTATAATGAAAAGGGTATATTTTAACCTCTCTTTNTTTTTTGTCTCTATGTAAAACGATGCACCAATTTCTTACACAAATTTGAAAATATTTGCAGTATACCACCATTTCTAATTTGGTACATAAAATGTTTGGAACCAATTGCTCAGCCGAAGTTGTAACAGGTTGTGAAAAAAACATTCCTCAGCAATGGCAGGGATAGTAACAGCAAGAGCCTACAAAAAAGTTAAAAAATAAATTAAAATCATGATGTTATGCTCCTTCATGAGGATATGTGCAGATAGCAAAATGCAGGTAACGCTGCAGTGGTGCCTGGTTTCAGCCAGCACAGGCACTGATGGCAGTGATGATACTTGCTCAGACTTCTGCTTTTCATGGTAGACACGAAACACACTCTGTGTGTTTGCTCTCCCATCACATGTATTGTAAGGCTTTATTAGCTATTACTCTCCCCAGAGTGCTGTTGCTTCAGGAATGTTCTTTTACCCAAACTAAGCACATGCTTGTGATCACGATACAAATAGTGTTGTGTTCCATTGAACTATCTATGCTGCCTCACTGCCAGAATCACTTACCTGACTTACTTCTCCTGTCTCCCAAGGGTATTTTGATAATTACTTCGAATGTGCTAACTTCTTCACCCCCATTTTTATCATTTTTGATGGAATTGCATCTGTATCTGAGAGTGGTGCAGTGCATGCAAAACCCATCAATACCATGATTTCTGTGAATTACTCAATAACTTGCTTGCACCACAGCTGTCAAGACCATTATTTTCTGAATCAGAAGGACTGCTGTTGCAAAGCTGAAATAGGAATTTGAAAAACATTCACTTAAGTTGTCACAGCATTTAGACAGCCATCAACCAGGCTGCTCACTACAGACATTTTAGCAGCAGTGCTTTTCAGCAAGCAAACTCAACAAGCCAGAGACCTGCACACTCCTCCATGTGAATAGCAGGAAATTATGCACTCTCATGTTGCAGCACCAGTAAGCTCACTTTGCACCCTCTTAGGAAGTGTAAGATCCAGATCCAGTAGAACTTATCTCTTTAGAGTGCTAGGTTTCATTTCATCAAGTCTTCTGATTCCTAAATCCTTCAAATGCCATGATGGGCCAGGTGTGAGATGCAGAGCCCTTCTGCCAGCAGTTTTCTGGAAGAACAAAATAGCATTTCTGAGCTTCCAGAAGAGTGAAAACTTCTGGAAGTAGTGATATTTGCACTTAGAGAAGTAGTCCAGCTCCCCTCCATTGCTTGCAAATAACTTCCATAGAAAAGGATAATAAGGAAGAATTGAAGAGGAATACAGAAAAAATAAATATTTTATCTTCTTACATATATCCTTATAATTAGTCATTTTTGAATATAGTTTTATATCATATTAGCAGGCTGCAGTCTTTGTCAGGAACACCTGTTCATTATAGTAATCACTGTAGCCGCAAAGCAGGGCTGATGGAGCTGCCATTTGCATGAGGTTTGGAGTGCTGATCAGGAAAAGGAGGCTGTAGTGAAAAATGGTGGTGCTATCAACGTTGGAGAAGCTACCACAGTCCATTTGGTATCTGATATTTGAAAAAGTGAATAATATGGAATATGTAGCCACATGCAAACCTGTTCTATGTTGAAAACTGCACATCCCTGGAAGCACAGTTCTCCTGGAATACTTCTACCTTTTTCCAGAAGCCACTGAAGTCAGAGTTTGAAATAGGCATTTCAGTTGTTATTTTTCTTTCTTGCTTGTTTATTTATTTTTTCTTCTGTTTTGAGGAACTACCAGAATGCTATTATATTGGACAATGATATATATTTCTTCATAGAAAGGGAAACATTTTTGGTATTTTCTACATGTTGTTTAGCTTCAAAGCCCAGCTTCAAGATTCCCAGCTGTTTCAACTTGTGTAACAACCTTTCTCATTTCCCTTAGCATGCTACTGTTTCCCTTGTCAGGGAAATCTTTTGAAAGTAAGCAAAAATAAACACTTATTTTTTCCTCCCCCATTGAGTCATCTGAATGCACAGTGCCAAGCCACAGCCTTTTGTGAACCCTGTTGAATATTAATCCTTCAGCATTTGCTGTCACTGGAGTAAACATGGTATTGCTGACTTCTTCTGGTAACAATGTTTGATGCTTCACATGAAGGCACAAAAATCTCATTCTGGAGGACAAGTCACAGCCAAAACTACTGGCTGCTCTTCCCAGAACTAATGGCACATAAAAATAATTACAGAGAGATGGTGTTTCCAACTTTATCCAGCATCCCTTAAGAGCCTGTAATTTTGTGAACAGTAAAATTACAAGTGCCAAGACAGTATCATTCACTTAGTCTTTCTCCAACCACTAAGATTAATTTATGGAATATTGCTGAGCTACTACAACAGTGCAAGGAATATTTGTGGCATCTGAATGCCTATCAAAGACACACCTTGATAAGGGGCGGCAGAAACACAGTTCTTATGATTCTGGTAACTAGAAAAAGAAGTTGAATATCAGTGTCCTGTATTTCTGACAATACAGAACTAAAAACAATAACTCCAAAGTGCTAGTGTGTTTTCTTAGTGCCGTGAATGTTATGATTATTATGTTAACCCAAAAAATCACTTTATCCAGCTAACAATTTTCTGTACAGTTTTGCATTTTATAGCGATTGATATATAACAGAGATTGATATTAACTGCAGGGAAATCTCAAACCTTTCATTGCCACATTCCAATGATGTCAGAATAGAAAGGGAAAATAGCATTGTGGCAGGGAATTTAAACATGCTGGGTACCTGGTTCACAAATCTGAGGCATATTTTGTTCAGTTGGTCAAATTATTTCAGCTCTAGCACCTTGCTTCTTTTCATAATGTCTTATGAGATTCTAAGCAGTTTAAAAATATATATACAGTAATTTCACGACTATAAGGCACACCCTTTTGACTAAAATTTTCCCTCGAACCTGGAAGTGCGCCTTATAGTCTGGTGTGCCTTATCTGAGGGACAAAGAGGCAAACGTTGACAACCTGGAAGTGCGAGCCGCGAGGGAGAGTGGCCCCGCAGCAGGGCCAGGTTGTGAGGGGGAGTGGCCCCATGGGGCTGTGCCGGACGGGGACAGGGAGTGGCCCTGCAGCAACGTCAGGATGTGAGGGGAGAGGGGCTCCACGGGGTGGGGAAAGCCAGCATCGGGGTGGCCCCTGCACGGGGTGGGGTAGAAAGCCACCGAAATCGGGGCGGCCTAGGGGCGGGGGGAGTAGAAAGCTGCCGAAATTGGGGCGGCCTCGGCGCAGGGAAGGGGAGAGCCGCCGAAATTGGGGCAGTCCCGGCACAGGGGTGAGGAAAGCTGCCGAAATCGGGGCGGTCCCGGCGCGGGGAAGGGGAGAGCCGCAGAAATCGGGGCAGCCCCAGCGTGGGGGCGAGGAAAGCTGCAGAAATCGGGGCGGTCCCGGTGCGGGGGGGATAGAAAGCTGCAGAAATCGGGTCGGCCACCGCTTGGGGAGCGGGGGAGCCGCCGAAATCGGGGTAGCAGCGGCACGGGGCCTGCCGGCATCGGGTCACCCGGAGCGCCAGGGGACTCCTGGAGAAGCAGGGCCACAGGGACGCTCCACGGAGTGGCGGCGGCCATGCCCCGTCCCCAGGGACACTCCACGGAGCAGCGGCGGCCATGCCCCGTCCCCGGGGACGCTCCTCAGAGCGGCGGCGGCCATGCCCGGGCCCTGGGGATGCTCCCCCGAGCAGCGGCGGCCGTGGCCCGTGCCCATGGACGCTCCCCGGAGTGGCGGCGGCCGTGCCCCGTTCCCGGGGACGCTCCCAGGAGCAGCAGCAGCCGTGCCCCGTGCCCGGGGACGCTCCCAGGAGCAGCAGCAGCCATACCCCGTACCCAGGGACGCTCCACGGAGTGGCGGCAGCTGTGCCCCGGCCCCAGGGACGCTCCATGGAGCGGCAGCGGCCATGCCCTGGCCCCGTCGGGTGCAGGCCGGCCCAGGGGCCAATGGCTGTCGGGTTGAGGCGGGGCCTCGGCCAGCAAACGTGCAGGGGGAGCTGGGGGCGGAGCCTCACTGCAAAAAAAAGAGTGCGCCTTATAGTCCGGTGCGCCTTATCTGATCTACATGTTGCGAATTTTGCTGTCTGTCGGCGGGTGCGCCTTATGGTCGTGAAATTACTGTAAATTATTGCTCAACAATGAGATAAGAATAACCTCAGGATGGTAAAAGCTATTATTATGTACTTCAAGCTTAGATGTGTGCCCTATGGGAATCTTCTGGATTAAGAGTCACCATTTCAAGTACTGTACAAAAGCAACTGCCTTGCCTCCAGAGTCACCCCCTAAAATCCTGCAAGAAGAGGCACAGTTGAGATGCGGGCTCACATGAAGGAATCAAGTGGGTCTTTGGTAAAAGCCAGGTCTGACTCAGGTCCAAGGAGGAGCTTGGCTGATAAGCAGGTGAAGGCAGTGGTGATTGCTCACAGTCTGGTGGAGAGGATGGCAGACATCATTGGACCCAGTGGGAAAAGGGCACCAGAGAGGACATGAGTGCTGCAGAGCACAGCCCCAGACTTAACCCAGCTAAAGATTCAGGCTTTACCCTCAGATATGGTGTAGGGATGGCCATAATGAAGCGCTAGGGTTTTCAAACCATTTCCAGTCTAATTCTACATTACTGAATCCAAGGAGAGTTTACATGACTTCTAAAAACAAAGTAGCAAATGAAAAGTGTTCTCTCATTACGAGAACAGTAATAAACCTGAATCCCTGCAGAACACCTTGGTTAGATAAATGAAACAATAATCAAACATCTTAAACCACCCACCTCAGTGTGCACAGCCTTTAATTTAACCCATTGAGACTGACTGAATTTGTGCTTATGCCCTTGCCGAGAGACTGGAAGCTGACTGCTGCAAGAAAAGCAATTAGGAAGATGACATAAAACCCAGCCTTTCATTTCCTGGAGAGTAATGTATACCAATGCAGAGTGGAAAAAAATCACAGGTGGAATAATTCTGTTGTCACTCACAGCAGAAGAAAAAAATCAAAACAATAAAAATTTATATTTAGAGGAAAATCAAAAGAAAATCCTGCACTTCCTCTCACACTCAAGGTTGTAAGCCAATAAAAATAATAGTTAAATTTTATTGCTTACAGCAATAATAATAATAATAATATTAAAATAATACTTAAAAACACTTCATTGCATCTTTCAGACGCCACCCCTATCTCCTCTTTACCTATAACTGGAACTCAGAATTTTCCACGATTCTGTCTACAGACAGGCAGTTCTTTTCTCCTCAACTCTGCAGTTCTCAGTGCTTGTTGATTTACACTGCGGGAATCCTGTAGTCTCTTTTCCCATTCCTTCTGCAGCGAGTTACTGTTTTTATTTTGGAAAGGAAAACTTCTCAGAACCAGTACAAAATAGAGAGATGTTAGTTGACAAAATCTTAAGGAATACAGGGTAAAGGAAAGCTAAAGTATTTTATATGTTAAACACTCAGCGGGCCATTGGCAGCCACTTAGAAACAAACAAACAAACAAAAAAGAAAGAAAACCTAATAAAACAACAGATTACTCTGCAGCTTAAAAGATGTTTTAAATCATAACATAAATTGAATGTAACTTATTTTCACCTTATCCAGAGCAAACAAGTTTATGATCTCCAGGGTATATCTTATAAATAAACAAGCTTCAACACTTGGTCACCAAAAACTACAGCAATTTCACAAGCAAAAACCCCCTAGTTATTATCAATTAAGCAATGAAACTCAATAAAGCAAGAAGATGGCTCAGTCACAAAAGAAGTGGGGTTATTGTTGAAAAACTGAGATTTCTCAAGGATGTGTCACAGGAACATTTTTTTAGACTGAGAGGGAAGTAATGCCAGAAGAGTTAATCATTCAGCAGTGTGGCATAGCAGGTAAGCTGGCTCTTTCTGTACAGAAGAAAGCCTTCATTTACAGTCTGATGATGTGCCATAAAATGGTGTTCTTATTTTTCAGCCATCCTTTCTCCTGAGATAAGTACCCAGTTAGAGACATTATGTTAACGTTTCTGAGGCTACTGTTATTTTGAGATCAAGACCAGAGTGCTGCTTGAAAATATTTCTGAAGATTAAAGTGAAATTTAAGAATTCTGACAGTGGTCAGAGTGTTCTGAACAATTTGAATTATTTTATTGAAAGAAAGACTGGAAATATCGTACCCTGAATGAACTGGACAAAAGATGATTCCTTTCCTTGTGTTTTAAAAATGGTATCAAAGGAATCTCAGAGAAAACAATTACAGAAAAATAGATTTTCAACTTTGGAAATGTTCTACTTGTTTAATCTAAAAATTAATGACCACTTGGATGTTTCTAGGTATATTTGAGCCAAAGATCACAGCAAAGAGCACAGAGTTAAGGTTTGGTTCTTTGGGATTTTTTAAAATTTAATTTGTAATTTATAGCTTTCTTCAGAGATTTCACAAATAAAACTGTTCTGGCCATCTGTGTTAATATTGAGAAGAGAAGCATGCCAGACTCTCTCACTGACTTTGCAACCAAGTATATCACAAGCTGCAATGACTTTTGCCCTTAGTAGAAAATAAGAAATGGAGTTCTTAGATTTGGTTTGATAGTTTCTCTGGTAAAATTGTGTGTGTGTTTTATTCAGCTTCACCACTGATGCTGCAATGACCTTGTCCTTGCTCTCTGTTGTGTGGACAAGGCTGAGCACCTCTGACACTGCTGCCGTGATCCAAACCCTAGAATGGCTCAGCATGTCAGAACACAAAAGAAAACAGCACCAAGAAAATAAAGCAGTCTCCTCCAGAACAAAAGAGGCAGGACTTGAACTCTTCTGCAGTGTCCAGCCCAGGGACTTGGTAGCTGCTCAGGGACTCAGAGGTGGTAGAGCTGTTCAGTCCCATGCGCTGAAGCTGAGAAATATTTTTCACTGTAAGCAATGACAAACAGTCCCCTACATACCTTTTCTGTGGCATTTTCCACTGAGTCACAGGACTTCCAATGGCTGATGATTATTCTTTTTAGGTGTAAGTCTAAAAGCTGAGGGAGCAGGAGGTAAGGAGCTGAACAGGCAGGCAGAGCAGGTTTCCAAACCCTCCCGTATTTCAGAGGAAAGTGTCTCCCATTGCTGGTCCTCGTGTGCTTTTTTTCATGCCCCTTTTCAACAGTTTTCACTAAACCAACTTGCCAGACCTCTGGTTTCAAATAAGTCACCTTTTGAACCAGGAGGTCAGAAAAGTAATGAAAATGCAGAGCCAGAAGGGACTTTAAGTCCTATCATGTGCTTCCTTCTGTAAGAGTAAATTGCATTCAAGGCACCTAGGAGAAATGCTTTTTTTCTGCAATTTCTCTTCACGGCCTATTCTAAAGCACTGCTTCTTGGTAGTAGAAATCTTTTTCTAAAAAATTCTTCTGTTTCCCAGATAAGCTCAGTTTTGTCTTGTGCTGTCCCACCAGAATTAGCAATTCTTTTCTTCAATTATAAACTTTGATAAATTAGGTAACAAAACAAGATCTTATAGGTTTGTTCATTCAGCTTTTCCCCAGAGAGAGATTTTCTTACAATGTGTTGTCGTTTCTCAGGTTGTTTCTATTTGCCCATTTTTCTCTTTGAGTGTACTCCTCAAAGCTTGGGAAAGTTTTTGAAATAAATTGTATCTATTTCCAAGATTGTGTTATATTAAGTACTCCATATATAATTTCCTGCTGAACTCCTGCCAATAACTCCAGTTATCCCAGTTCTATACCTGCAAAGTTAATTTTTTATCTTTCAGTTCCACACATTGCAGTTGTCCTCTCTAAACTTCATGTTCTTCAGGTCATCTCTCCAGTTTGTGAATCTTATGTCAATGTAGCCCTGCTCCTGTTCATCTTCATAAAGACTCTCAATCTGTTGTCACCTTGCAAGTGACATAAATCAGGACAGATAACTTGTGATTTCCATTTGAATTCTCCTGTAGACATCTTTCTTCAAGTATTTTTCCTGTCGACTTGTGAGGTCATTCATCCTAAGTTACAGTAGTTTCACGAATATAAGCTGCACCATTTTAACTAAAATTTTGCTCCCACACCGGAAATGCAGCTTACATTCAGGGGCGGCT
>PYHW01009486.1:12532340-12560495 GCA_013186435.1 Turdus rufiventris
GCCCGGGGACCAATGGCTGCCGGGTGGGGGCGGGGCCTCGGCCAGCAACCTCGCAGGGGGAGCTGGGGGCGGAGCCTCACTAAAAAAAGTGCGCCCTATAGACGGGTGCGCCTTATCTGATCTACAATGTTGCAATTTTTGCTGACTCCCGGGGGTGCGCCTTTTAGTCAGGTGCGCCTTATGGTCGTGAATTTACTGTATTTAAATATCTTAAAATGTATTCACAAACATACTTATAAATATTGCTCTTTGTATTTGTAAATTTCAGAATATATTTGGGGATAAGTCAGTGATGTTATTATAGACATGAAGTCTTACATTTTTGTTGTTCCTGAGTTACTGCAGGATGAACACCATGCAGAAGTGTTTGAACTATTTGCTAAAGAGCTGTATTTTTCTGATCAGTATTTCTGGTCTTTTGAGCTTACTTCAGAAATTAAAGAACTAGAAGACAACTGACTGGAGCAGGCTGATCTCTACAGCTTGCAGCAGGATGTCTCTATATATCTGTGCCTGAATTTCCCTGATAAGGATACTGTGGGGAGAGTCTTGAGTGGATTACTAGGCCAGGCACATTGCCACTAAAGAGAAATGAAAAAAACTAAGTACAGAACTCAAGAGCAGTATTTCTCATAACAGGAAAGACTACTTCATTGGTCAGATGCCTGTGCAAAACAGATGTTTAGAGCTTGGACTATCTATTGCTAAAATTTCCTGCCCTTTCTGAAGTCATCCAGTGAAGGTTATTCTCCAACAGTAATTATGTTTATGTCACAGGTGAAACTAGTAATTTAAAATAAGTACTTCGAAGAAGTTTTCTAAGAAACGGGGGGCAAATTTCTGTCGAAGCTCCACCACGTTATTAACCCATGCTCCCATTTTGCAACTTTATAGGATCAACAGAATAATCCCCAGGCACTCACAAAAATTAATCTACAGTACATCTGCAGCAGAATACAAAATAATATGAAACAATTCACTGATGCAATACTAAGGAGTACTGAGCAACATCAGATCTATTCCATGTTACTCAACAAATATGCTGCAGCCACATTAGGATATTTTATTTCAACCCACAGAGGGGCACAAAACATCAATCATGATGAATGCTAACTTTATGTATCTCTCCGTATTGCTGATGACTTTTCATAAGGGTATTTTATCTTGAGCCATTTCTCTGAAATTAATAGGGCCTTACTAACTTTGTTTAGTGCATTTAATGTCAGCTTCTTTTGATAGCAGAGCCACTTTTAGGGGTAAGATGCTTTTCTGAAAAGCATTCCTCTAAACTCAGAAGCTCTCCTTTAAACATAGGTGAGATGGTGAAACAACAGATGAAATTGTTATAGTAATAAATTAGGTTTGTTTGTTTGTTTGATTGATTGATTATTTTTTTCAAATATTTCAGCAAAGAAGAATTTAATGTGAAAAAATAGTCTATCCTCATCCTCAATAAATGAAAAAAAAAGTGCAGGATATTAGGTTGCAATGCACAGGCTTCAGAGGTTTTCCAATAATTCCCATTATTAAAATTACAAGGAAAAGGTTTTGAGCTTATATTAACTCAGACTTCATTATATATTGGTATATTTTATGATAACCTAGCACATTGTACTTTATTATTATCTAATGTGTTTTATTTCAGTATGTTTCAGGAAGATTGAGATTAATGCAAAATTCCTGATAGCAGGAATTATCTAACATAATATAAAGCACAAAGCACTGACGCTACTTTATAAAATAGGAGCCCACTCAGAAATGGAGGTTTTTAGGATTGAAAGTAAAAATATACAAATATGATCAAAAAACCAGAAAAGGTACCAAAAAATGCACAACACAGCCAGGCATGTTTGCAGGCAGAAAAGCAGACTTCTTTTAAAGACTTGAATTTGTCCCTTGCCCCACTGACTACACTCCAGTTGCTTTACAAACAAAATAAAATTGGGACTAAATCAGGCAATCTCTTCTTAAGTGTGAAAGTTTTGTCTCTTTGTTTCCACTCTTTTTTTATTAATGGCTTTGCACTGCCTGAATCTGATTGAAAAGTACTCCTAAATATACCATTTTATTTCAGTGCTCCCTTCTGATTTGTGTATGTGTGAAATCAACTATCCTGATACACGTGTGAGAAGTGAGAGTGAGTAGGAGGAGAGGCTGTAATGCCACTGTCCCTTAGAGTGCTGTCAGAAAGCATGTGCAACCAGATCACACTCTGCCATCCTGATTATGCTATGAATATTTCAATTATGATTTAACTTTCATCTACAAATCAAAACATAATTTAAAGAGTAATTTCCAAGCCATTTCAAGTCTCTCATTATACACTGTTATCTCTCTCCTTTGTTCATCTACAGCTCAATGCCTTTAGCTTCATTTCAACCAAAGCCCAAGCGGTATGTTTCACTCCTATGAAACCTTCTACAGAATTCAATTAATTCATTCTGAAATGCCATTGCTCTGCATCTCTGCGCTTCATCTGAGTAATTCCTTGTTACAACTGCATAGCTCAGCCTGAATACCAGGCTACAGGATACAACCTGAGTCCTTCAGCGTTAAACATGGTTGTGACTGTTCCATACCACAAGTTTTAAAAAAGCACCACAGAAACACTAGACTATTTCCTTCATCTCTGAAGAGTAAGTAAACATACTGTATTGGGGTTGTGTGGCAAGGCTTTGGTAGCAGAGGGATTCCAGAAGCTGATCCCAGGTTGGATGGTACAAGTTCTGACTGGGTGCTGCAGCTGGCCAATCTGACCCCATCAGTGACAGCGACAGCACCTCTAGAATAACATATTTAAGAGAGGAAGGGGGAAAATACTGCAACTGCAGCTGGAAGGGACGAGTGAGAACATATGAGAGCAGCAAGTCACCAAAGTCACCAAGGCCAGTGAAGAAGGATGGGGAGGATTTACTCCAGGCACCAGAGTGGAGTTTCTCCTGCAGCTCACGGTGAAGAACATGGCAAAGAAGGTTGTCCTCATGCAGCCAATAGAGAGCCATAGGAGAGCAGAGATTTACCTGCAGTCTATAAAGGAACCCATCCTGGAGCAGGTGGATGCCTGAAGGAGGCTGTGACCCTGATGGAAGTCCATCTTGGAGCAGGATCCTGGTAAGGTCTATGGTCCTGTGGAGAGAGGAGCCCGTGCTGCAGTAGGTTTGCTGGTAGGACTTGTGACCCTATGAGGAATCCGTGCTAGAGCAACTCATGAAGAACAGCAGCCTATGAAAATGACTCATGTTGCAGAAGTTCATGGAGGACTGTCTCCCATGGGAAGGACCCCATATTGGAGCAGGGAAAGAGTGAGGAGGAAGGTGCAGCAGAGTAAACATGGGCTGAACTGACCACAGCCTCCATTGCCCATCTCCTTGTACCACTGCAAGGGAGGAGGTAGACAAATTGGAAGTGAAGTTGAGCCCAGGAAGAAAGGAGGGGTAGAGGGGAGATATTTTAAGATTTGTTTTTGATATTTTCTCATTATCTTACTCGGCTTTGATTGGTAATAAATTAATTTACTTGCTTCAAATCTGTATTGTCCATGACAGTAGCTGCTGAATGATCTCCCTTCTGTCCTTGTCTTAACCCACAAGTTTTTTGTTGTATTCTTCTCTCCCTTTCCAGTTGAGAAAGTAAGTGATAGGACAACTTTGCTGGATCCTGTCTTCCAATAGAGGTCAACTCACTAGGGATGTATATACTAAAGTATGGTTTGTATTTACTGGAAGCATCTGTATTGACTCCTTTAAGTTATTTTACCAAAAACAAGGGCAATGGTCAGCTTTCTAAGGTCACAGAATCAGACAGCCAGGAGCTAAATTATATTTATGTTCTTCATAGTCTTCACTTTCAAATGTACAGATAAACAATCTTTTGAGACTTAAGTTATTTTTCACTATCTACCAATTCAAACAGCATCTCTTTCCTAATCCTCCTACCTAAGCCTGGGTCTAAGATGTGTTTACCAGGGCTCCAGTCCTATAACTAAAAGTTCATTCTCTCTTACCCTTGTTGAATGATGATCTCATTTCTTAATATGTAATTATGGAGCTTTAGACAAGATCTCTGTATATTCCACATAAACATATGTATTTTTACTAAAGCTTTAAGTGATGGCCTTCTGACCGTCATGTAAAAGTATGCATATTGGTTATTGACAGTCTGCCTAACACTTAATCTCTGCTGTGAAGAAAAGGTTGTTTCTTATAGTATTTTTTGGAGTAGAGCTCTCTCACGATGATTTGTGGTAGGATTTGCCAGATAATCTAGCACACTCTTCAGCATCATGTCTGTGGGGTGTGCAGTGAGACTCAAGCTCACAGACCTGCCTCTGCAGCAGAGGAGCACAGCCAGTCCTGCACAGAGCTGTGGGTGATCTGAATTGAGTACTAAGGGCCAGATTTTATCAATTAAATGACTGGTTACATTTTCTCCTGGGTTCAAGAAACAAATATTTCAGACCAGCTGCTGACATCAATGTGGGCAGCAGCAATGAATTACTCAAGGTGAAAGGAAAGCAAAACCAATTTGCGTAAGTGTCACCAATGTGTTCAGGGTGTTTTCACCTGCTACAGAGCGTTGGGCAAGTTCAATTAGCATTGAAATGCACAGAAAAGACAACGTGAAGCTCAAGGGATTTCAGTCACCAAATTTTTCCGGTATGTGCAACTGATTTAATAATGGGTATTTGGTGTGTGCCAAATTAAATTGAAAGCAAGTAAAAAAAAATCATAGAATGTAATGAATGCCCAGTCTTAATCATCTATGTCTTGACATGCATTAAGTGCTTAATTAGGAGATTTGGAATGGTTTTGTTTGGAAAACAAAATAACTGAAACTATTAGTCAGCATATACAGTTGTATCTAAACCCAAACATTTTCCAAATGAGCAACGTAGCAATTATTCTGCTACAAAACTTAAATTTGATTGTGATCCATTTCAACAGAAAAGTATTGGGAAACGTGTAATTTATGGAAAATTTTAACAGATCTTTCTTTTTCTCATAAAATTTGAAGACCTAAAAATCTCCAAAATCAGAAAGATAAAAATGGTAACATGAAGTAACATGGAAGTAAAAAAACAAGTAGCAATTAAAAATAATTTTTTTTGAGTCAACAAGGCATGCTAATTTCTGAAATAAACATTTCTCAAGTTCAGAAATGTGTCTAAAGAAATGCAATGCAAATGGATTTTGTTCCACTTGTGCAGAGAAGGAATGAAATCCTAAAAAATATTCTCACCAAATGAAAAATATTCAGAAGCACATGCTGTCATGATCTGAGTTGCAAACATGAGTAGTAACTGCACTCCAATATTTAACACACGCTAGAAACCGAATTACTAGATAAAGAAGCTACCAGGAAATTTTACAGGGCTTTTTATTTACTCCATTGAAAGGAAAGAGCTGACATTCTGAAAAAATGTTTTATATATTATGGATGCCAGAGAGAAATGAAACAACTGCAAAATGAAAATGACCATAAAGACAAGTGAGTAGGAAAAGTGGGTTGCAGCCTTTACTGAATTTTCAAAAATGTATTTTAGATAGAGAGTATGGAAGATGCCCAAATCTGGAGTCAAATTTCTGGGTTGTTCATATCCAGTGTTTTACCAATTGTATTGCAGAGATGAGCCACTCCCTAAAATGTGCCTCTGCATAAACATGCTTCAGCAAGGTAAATAAGTATGTTTGGTTTGCTCTGCTCCTGCTTCAAATTCACCATTTTTTCAGGCCAGGTTCTTCACATCGCTCTCTGTGCCAGTCACAGAAGAAATTTACATTCTGTTTTGTTTCTGTTTTCTTCACATACTGCTGCCTAATGCAGTCATGACATCCCTAATGAGGTGGAAATGTTCATGCCGACTGAAGGAGGAAACAAGACATTAGGCTATGCATGAATGTGTGAAGAATCAGGTATAAAAATATTATGCTAGAGTGGAAAAATAAAGATGCATTCTCAAATAATTTCCTATTCACTTTTCTGGCGGATAACAGCAACACCAGAACGGCTTTAGGGAAACATGATGGTCACCATTATCAAAAAGACCTAAGTGATACATGGCCTGAAACTCCATTTAGACACAAAAGGTACTTCAGTGTCCTTAGATGCAGGAGCTTAATTGCACCAACACACTGATGTGTGCACCTGATTGATTTCAACCACTTTCAAGAACAAAGTCCTTAAGCTCTTTTGAAGCATGACTTGGACTCCTAAATGACTTCATTTAACAGTACCGTGTAAAAGCTACCGGTTTCAAGAGGATTTTGTATAAGACATGTAATACATATAAGGCATTTAAGAGATTAGGGACAAGATCTTGAGCATACTTCAGAGAAAGGAAATGGAATACAGGATACAAAAACAAGTAATAACTTCTGAAGTATAAGGACACCAAGAATGTTAACTTACCAGTTTTTTAAAATGTAGAAGGGCATAGAAATACAGCAAAATAAGTCAAAAAGTTTCAGAAGCTCCTCCAAAAGGTTCCATCCTCACTAATGGTACTTGGTATTCCAAGTGGTAAAACAAGTTTTGTTCATGAACAGGGGCAGTTAATGAATTACCACTTTAATTAGCACAGAAATATGGTGCAGGTTTTGCCTGGGACAGAAGTCACTCCAGTTTTTAAGAAAACTGAAGTGAGAAGAACCACAGATTTCCAGAGATTATAACAATGGCACATGAATAATTAAACCCCCAATCCAAGCCATAGTTAAATTCTGGATGCCTACCCATGAAGTTATACAAAATCCTAGAAAAGCCTTAAAACAGGTAAAGTAGCTTTTGACTAGAATAAAAATTCTTGACTATACCAATACCTTACTATGTGATAGGTCAGAAGGTTCCCTAAGATTCAAAGAAAAATCTGTGCCATGGTAACAGCAAAGATGGTACACCTGGTGCAAACTGAAAGACCGACTCCTCAGATCTACCATTTTGTCCAAGCACATAGATTAAACATCAGATAATGTAACAAACACCTTTTCCTACCACAAGTCTTTACTTTGGGTTTTTTTTTCTAATAGTACTTTAGCGGCAACCAGCCCCTTGTCAGTAAGTTACTGTGGTGAAGAGAGATATTGACTTCATGAATAATTTAGTTGAAATACATTACTTTTTATCATTCCACAGCTTTGCAAGGAAGCTAAGAAATCACACCAATATTCTTGATAATTCTTATCCTTTGAACAAAAATCAGCACTCAAGCTGAGTTTGTAAAACTCAATGGGTCTTTTTAAAACTGAAATTGTAGAGCTAATATTTAATTCCTGAAAATCTAGGTTACCTAATATCAAAATCTGGAATTTGGAATAATAAGATGTGCCTAAAGAGTTAAAGGTAAATATCCCTGGGTAATGTTGGTATCTACTAAATTCTTTCACACTTTTTGGTCTTTTATTTTTACAGTTAATCTATATCATTCTGTAAAACTTTCAGGGTTTTTATTTGTTTGGTTTGAGGTTTTGTTTTTGTTTTTTTTTTTCTTTTGGTTTTTTTAAAATCATAATCAACAGGAACAACTGTACCCTGCAGTTCTGAATTCTCAGATCATCACCAAGTTCAATAAAATGAACTGGACCTACCAGCTTTCACTGGAGGCATTCAATAATTTTAAAAATCAGACCCAAGAACAGAGGAAAACATAAACAGTAGATGCTTTTAACATACAACTGTTTCTTTCAACAAGTTCTTCACTTGGGGCATAATTTCTTTATTTCCAAGAAGGTCAAGTTCTCAGAAACCTGCAATTCTATGGCATGTAGTATTTTTTTTCCCTTTTACTCTTTTTTTTTTTTTTTTTAATTAGATATTCCTGTTTCACAATGCTTTCTCTTTTTTTGCATTTTAAAGGTACATTTGAATATTGCAATTAAACATTTGCTAGATGCTATTAAGATTGTTTGATCTAGAAATGCATGAAAATGCATCTTAGAATATAATACCAAATAGGATAATCTAAATTTGTGCACATGTATGTTTTTATTATGAAGTTTATACAGGACTATTTCTGAGTTTATCAAAAGGACATTTTCCTATAACGATGTGATGAACTTTTCTTGCAGGAATACTGAGCTGGAGGTCATTGGAGAACTGAGTTTGTTCCTCAATTTTTCTTTTTTTCAGGTGCCATAAAAAATTTAGATTTTTTAGAGCTCTTGTTAATTTAATGATTTTCTGCTCCTTAGTGCTTCAATTCCATTAGCTTTAAATTTGCTTTGTAATAGCACTTCCATTAAGGTCTAAAACAGTTAGTTGTACAGATGTTTTCAGTTTTAGTTCTGAGCATCTGAAACCATAGGCTCTGGTTTATCTGGCTGATTTTTCCTGGGATAGAGCTGTTTTTCTTCATAGTCGTTTTTATGGTGTTCTATTTTGGATTTGCACTGGAAAGCACTGATAACACAGGGATGTTTTAGCTGTTGCTGGGCAGAGCTCGCACAGGATCAATGCCTTTTCTACTTCTCACCCCATCCCATCAAAGAGGATCTGGTGGGGCACAAGAAGCTGGGATTTGAGTCCAGGTGACCACAGGGATATCCCATTACATGTGACATCATGTTCAGCATAAAAATCTGGGGGAGAAAAACAAAAGTTTGCTTTCCCAAGTAACCATTTTGTATGGTTGAATGAAATGCACAGATTGTTTATTGCTATATGGTGCTGTCCAGCACAGCAAAACAGTTTTATTCAGAACTTAGTACAATTTTGATTGAGATTTGGATATTTTAGATTGTGTTCATGCATTGCAGACCCGTGATTTTGACTATAAAAGCAAGTTGTGATCAAAAGTTCAACTGAATCATAATAATATCTCTGGGGTTTTTAATCTACAGAAAACTCCAGCTCTTGCTACCATTTGCCTTACATAATTTCAGAAAGTGCCACTGTCATGGTCAATTGTATTTCCAAGCACTCCAGCAAGTGGCATAAATGAAAAAACTATCCTTCAAACTAACATAGCCCAAGCACTGAAAACCACCCACTGAGTTTTCCTTCTCCCTTCCTACTTAACTCAGTTCAATAGGCACAGGTAGTTTTATCTCCTACATCTTACCAGGTGGAGCAGTGTCTTCCTTCATCCCCAAATATCTTTTTTGCTCCATAATAATGAAAATGTATACGTAATTAGAAAATTATTTTCCTCAGCTACAGAGTCTTCAGACTCCAGTTTCTTGTTATCTGGCCCGTCTCAAAGGAACTGGGTAAGAAAATGAGACAGTCCAAACCACACCACACGGACAACTTAGCTGGTGTATGAGGAGATGATTCTGGACACAGTTAAAGGAGATATACTGCTGTCAGAAAGAGGGAGAAAAGGGCAAACCCATGCAATTTCCTCTCCTTCATCAGTCAAATTCAATGGAAAACAAGTAACAGAGATTGGAGGGAGAATTAATATAAAAACAAGTAAATAAACACTGGAAGACAGAGACAGGGAAAAAGAGAGACAGAGACCAAAGGAAAATTTTTGACAGTGGAGAAATTGATCCAGACAGATTATTCTAGAGATATCATATGTCTGTCCAAACCTCAAATGACCAAATATCCTTACAGGTTCCACTATGGACAGCATGTGCTCTCACATCAAGTCAGCCTATCTATGAAATACTAACTTTATTTATTTATGTTGGAGGAAAAAAGGTACAAATTTATATACCACAGTGTATAGTGGATTCTGTGCACAAGGAAGCATTGTTCTACCTAACCTCTGGGCAGGATGATGGAAGGGTGCCTGAAAACTACAGCATGGTACTCTCCACGGCTTCACAACACCTCCAGCAAGTAAATAAAGCTTAAGACTGCTCAGTGATACAGAGAGGCTACTGTGATACAGCCCACTAACATGTCTGAACATATCATTTCTTACTGCTGTAAGACCACAGCCCATATAGCAACAGATCACAGTTTTGATTTCAAGCTGAAAACCTCTTAACTCCTTGAGAAATTAGTAGTGTCTCTTGAAAAATCTCTGGCAGAATAAACCTCCAGCTATTTAACACAGTTAACCACTAAGACCCAATTATTCAATGTCATTTTTGTTCTCTCTCTGAACTCTCACTCCAGAAACCTGCCACAAAAAGGAAAGGAGGTGTTGCATCACAATATTTCCATGGTAACCACCACAGCAAAGCAGGATGAGGTTTGTACTTGGAAGCAAAGGCACAGGCTTTGGCTTGGTTTGCCATCAGTGAAGCTCCTCAGACTAAGCAGAGTGATTGATTTCATAAACTGGTCAGATTAAAAAAATAACAACCAAACAAACAACAACAAAAGTCTAGGGAGAAGTAATTTCTTTTTTTAATGCTAAATGTTTGGGAGAAAGACACGAAGATTTGATGACAGCTTGGAAATGGAGACAACATGCCTTTTGGATCCTTATGAGAAGTGGGTTCATTCCTGGTGTCTTTGAAGGGGACGATTAAAAATTATTATTTAGGCAATAGGTTATGGTAATATTTCTCTTTCATCTTCTCTCTCTCTGTCATTCTTTCAGTTCTCCATGCTACAATGATGTTTTGGCACAGTTCACATTCATTTATAAAATCCTCTATTTCTTTACTTTATTAAAAATGATTTGCAATGTAAAGTAGAAATTTGTTCATCTGCCTTCTCAAATAGAGTTCATATGCAAATTTCCTATTCATCTCTTCTTTATTTGGTATTGAATCAGCAATGTTTTTTCAGCATTAGAGGATTTTCTTTCTCTCTTGTTAAGGCTACTGGCTGTAATCCTTACTTCCTTTGAAATGTATATTTTTATAAGTCATTCTTTCCTGCTATGAGAAAGAATAATACTGCATAATACATTCTAGACAAAAGACAAATGTTAACCTCATCCACAGAAATAATAGGAAGTGCAAAACATTCTGTCTTTTGTTGCTAAAGACACATCCAGAGAAGTCAGGGAAAGTGGCTGTTGTTTTTTCTCTATTTGCCCTCAGAAGTCCAATAAAATGTTTCTTTTCCCCAGAGGGTTATAGGAATTTATTTAGTTGATACTAGAGATGTATACCTGTATATCAAGGGTTCTTAAAAGGTTCTTACAAAGCTTTTTCTAGGTTCTGTCAGAGTTAATAATTTTAAGTACAGGAAATCCTACAAAATGCATGTGAAGTGTTGGAAACACTTCAAACTACTGTGGTCTGGACTTGGAGTAATTTAGTTTACATGGTCAAAAGTAGGAAGAATACAAGGTGAAGGAAAATACACTAAAAACTTCTGGACTGATTATGAGGGTGATAGAAATGGCCAGTGATTCATCATCTTAAAAGCTAAACTGAGAACTTATCTTCTCTGTCATTTTGGTTCCTCAGGTACCTTCCCCTGCTCTGAGCTGCTCAAAGCCTGGCAAGAGAGGCTACAGCAGAGGGGAAAAGCATTACCTTTCTCCAGTTTCTACTGGAGTGAATACAGACATGAGAAATCTTCCTAGCAGAGGGTTTGTGGGGAAAAAAGGAGGACAGTGCTAGGACACCAGCTGCTCCTTTCTAGGAAGGTTCTGGATGCATTTCACTTAGATTCTTGAACGTATATACTAGTTTATACATACATTTTTTTCCCAGACTTTCTTGATTATAGAGTCAGTGGAAACAAGGTAGTCCTACCCTGCTTTACACAACAATGAATGGCTCACAAATAAAACATAATCTACCTTTTATTTCTCTATATAGACAATGCATTATGGTTTCAAAAACCTAGCCATCTAGCCATTTCAATAAAAGACTGATGTATTTTCAATCTGTGGTATATTTATGGTCTGCTTTTGATGTTTTTGGGTTTTTGTTTTGGGGGGGGGTTTGTTTGTTTTGTTTTGGTTTTGGTTTTTTTTCTTTTTTTNTTTTGTTTGTTTCTTTTTAGTTTTGATGGGTTTTTGAAGTTATTATGATTTATAGATAAGCACCCACCCTGTACAGAGATATTTTTATAATCGGAGGTTCTGGAATTTCGGAAAAACTTACAACTCTTTCTAGGGGTTAAACAAAGCCACTGCCTAAACAAATTTTGCCCTTTGGGTCTGGCACTGTCAGCAGTTACCCCAACAGTACAGAGCAGAAATGCTGAACACTTATAAATCCTCTTTGTATCTTAAAATTATCATCTACTGAGCAAGGACTCCCACTTAGTTGACAAAGTTGACATTTCCTATGGAAGAAACTGCTGGCAAGCAGAAGAGACTGATTAATTATTTAGAGCAGTGGCTCCTACAAATTCTCTTCTTTCTCAAAAAAAAAAAAAAGGTAAGGTTTTTCTCACTAACAATTTCCTCTGGATTGTAGTATCTGTTAATTAGACTCTTTAGATGACAATTCCTTTTTCATGTCAATACGGTTTGAATATTCAAATCCCCCAACTCTCTTTAAACAGACTGCCATGGATGTGAGAGTAATAGAAGTTCTGAAAAATTATTCTTTATATTTTTTCTGCTACAGAAATGACAGCTGCAGTTGCTTTAAATAAATTACCACCCACAAGCTTTTAATTGTTTTGTTGTTGGTGTTCTGTAATTCAGTGTTGTTCAAATATATCTGTCTACTACAGTGTTGCTTATCCAGGCCAGGCTAATGATTTCAGGCTCCAAGCACATCATTTGCATCAATTGTAGCACTCCTGAGTACCTTTTAGAAGACACAAACCCAGTTTCCTCTCTATAATGAGAACAAATAGACAACTCAAATTCAGAATTGCTTTGTTCTCTAACTTTTGAATCCCCCCCAAAGTAGAAAAGGTATCTTTTGTTTAAAAAAAACCCCAAATCTTTTGTCCAAAACAAACAGGAAGAGCTACAGGTGCAATAAGTTGCAATTTAGATGCAGATCTTTCAAAAGGATTACTGATTTTTCACTGCAATGGATCAGACACCTCTTTTAAGCTCTAGGTCATTTAAACTTCATTAAAAATGCAATGCTCATCCATAATAGAAACTGCATCCCAACCTATGCCTGTCTCACATATACACCACGAAAATTTTTCTCTTTCTTTCATCTTTTCTGATTGTCAAAGGCCTGGTAGTATCTGTAGCATTTCAATGTGTCTCGAGGACCAAAAATAAATCTGGGGGGAGGATAAATAAAAGCAAGGGCTAGAGCACACCCAAAGGCACAGCTGTACTTCTAGACAAGTGACTTCCAACTTCTGATTATTCCCACGTTGCATAGGAAAAGAGTCTTTATGAAATAATTCCCAAGACTTTATAGCAAGTTCCTATTTTGGAACAGCCCTGAGGCTTCCTTCTAAAACATACAGAGACAGACACTACTACACATAGCACTTAGAATAGAAAGAAAAAGAATTAGTGAAACTTTAACACTAAGCACTGACATAGAATTACAAACTGAATATTGAACTTCTAACCAAAATAATTTGGAGATAAACAAATATTGATCTCTACTTCCTTCTCCTCTTGCCTTTCTTTTTGCAGCAAAGATGCAGGTCTGCCTGTCCTGGAGTGACTTTGTGATGTTGAATTGCATCCCCATTCTGCCCATTCATCAGCTGGAGCAGTCCACATCACTACTATGCTATCAAAGGTGCTTTACTATTCATAACACTAGGGTGAAAAAACAATGGTACTTCTGACAGAAACAACAGCTAAACCCTATGGCTGCTGAATGGGTGATTCTCTTTCCAATGCTTCCCTAAACAGTTATAGAAACTGAAGTGCACTGTAAAATCTCTATATTTGTGGAATTACCCAAAAATTTTAATTTTAGTCCATAAAAAACTTATTCACTGAAACCCAGATTTCTAAGAACCACAAACATTTCAAACTAGTCAAACAGCTGATACCTTTTTTTGTCTAATATTTTTTAATTTTAAAAATGTCATTTTTTTAGAAAATTACAACCATAAGTTTTGATAAAATCCCAGCATTATTATTATACTTATTATCACAGAATCCTTGAGGCCTGATGGGAACCCAGAATCCTAACACCTCGCTGATCAAAATAGGAAAACAGCAGCTGTTTGGGCAATTTTCAGTACAGTATTCATTGTCCCATAAAATAAGTTATTTTCTGCAGAACTCTGAACAGCCTAAAACAAAATCCAGGAGTCACTGTGCTGAATCTGCAAGGCAGAGCATCTGTTTCATTGAAACAGAACAATGGAGACATCCAATGGACCCTCATGTTTATTACAGCTGATTATTTCTTCTTCTTACCACTACTTAAGCCAAATCCACATCATATATCACTGCATCTCCTGCTCACAACTACGTGTGATGTCATCAGTCACCATGAGCCCTACCTGAGCTGCTCTGCACAGCAGAAAGGGTTGGAGTTCCTGGCACACTGCCATCACGTTTTCTCTTAGTGTACTTTGGAGTTTTCACAATTCATTGAATACTGTAAGGTCCATGCATATAAGAAAAAAAAATATTTTTTCTACTTTACTAGTATTCCTTTCTTTGGATGTGATTCAACATTAAGATTTGGTTTCATCATGGCTTGTTAGTTCCTTTCCTCCAGTACTATTTGCTACTATCTCTTTCCAAACTGCTACAATTTTATCATAGAGCAATCCTTCTATTAATATGCTTTCTGCATAAATATAAAGATTAAATGTTTTCTCTATTTACTGGAACCTCATACATTTACCTTCTCTATGTGAATCTTTAATCACAATCAAAAATAAAGGCAAAAGTCACAAGGCTGGGATGGCTGCAACCTCACCCTGCAAAAAAGAGCTC
This sequence comes from Turdus rufiventris, assembly GCA_013186435.1. Classification (NCBI taxonomy): domain Eukaryota; kingdom Metazoa; phylum Chordata; class Aves; order Passeriformes; family Turdidae; genus Turdus; species Turdus rufiventris. The sequence continues at coordinate 12,547,030 of PYHW01009486.1, forward strand.
TCTGTGCCTTTTCCCATGCCAAACTGTTGTTAGCATTCATTCCAATTCCAGAAATGGTTATGGACACAATGGAGCCACAAGATCAGCAATCTGATTATGTTAGTATTTTCTTTCCACCTTATAATTACAGTGGCTTCTACAAATATTTCCCAGGCAAATTGCAATATGGACTATAAATATTGCATAAATGCAGGCCCATAAGAGATAAGGTATATTGCTTTTTCATTTGTAAATTCCTTATTAAGAGAAGCACAAAAGACGACCAAAAGAAACATCTTTATGTTCTTGCTCAAGTAATAATCATTTCATGAAATACACAGATGAAAATTTGGATGTGGGATTGTTGTATATGTTAACTGTAACTAGATAATTTATTCTGAAGGGGCTCTCTAGCTCATATGGAACCTCCCTCGTTGAAGCACAAAGATTGCAGAAATTGCTCTCTTGTAAGATCTTTACTTTGCATAGGGTTTCTTAAATAATTAGCTTTGGATTAATGTACTGATGACTGAAAATTGTGCAGATTCACTTAAATGAGACACCTACGGGGGAAGGAAGCAGCTGGGATGCAGAGCAGAGGCAGAGCTTCAGCCTTAGTGCTCAAGGTATGCTCATACATTTCAACACACAGGTGATCTCTGCTCTTGTGATGCTGCTGTGTTTTGGCTTGTTAGGCTGAACTTCTGTTAACCTCAAAGAAAATAAACATTGATTGCAATAAATAAAGACATTTTTTGTATTGTTTCTGAGCCCAAAGAATTGTTCCATTTTTTTTTGTGAATGCCATTGCTCATTTTTTGCTTAATGTAAACTCGGGCAAAATTTCATAGCAACTGAAGGGAAAACATTCACCTTTGTGGACGTGAGTGGAGAACTGATGTCCAGATGTGGTATTTAAAATTTGTTTCTTCACCACTCTTTCACACTGAGAAGGTATCAGAAAGCAAATTTTTCTTATTATTTTTTAAAGATACATACATTGATCCAAAGAACTACTAAAAATATACAAGCAGAGCAAGCAAAAATCCAAATAAGTATATTAAAAATACTTAAGTTCCAGAAGAGGAAATGTGTTTTCAATTAGTTGCATCTCTGAGAGAACTACTATACTTTCCTACTCCTGATCAATGGGTCTGTCAAAAACTGCACAGGCTGGTGGAGTAAGAAGACAGCTATTTTCAGAACATGTTTCTGCAGAGAAGAACATCCTCTTGCCCCACACTCAGCAAGCTCTGCTCAGCCAGCAGCTTTCCAGTTCAACAATTCTTCTCTCTGGCCCCAGAAAGTCTTTTCAAATCTTTCTCCCCTGTGATACATGGCATGAAGTTTACAAAGTAGAGATTTATAGTAACTCTTAGTATCACATGTCCAGTCGAGTACATTCAGTAAATTCCCATGGACCAACAGATACCTGTGTTTTTTTCCTAGAATTCTGTAATTTTTTATTTTTTTTTTTCTTTCTTTTTTTTTTTTAACAACAGCCTGATTTCAAGCTTCCAGACACTAAAATCTTCCTAAAGGACAGACAGCTTCCTCAAACCAACACATCTCTGCTGCACACTACAGTTTTTCAGAAGTCTCTGCTCTTTTAATGGCCCTAACATGCAAAAATAATGACAAAAGAAAATTCTGGATCATGAGGATCAAAGCAGCTTTGTGGCAATGTACTCACATTTGCTCATAACAGATTTTATTAAAAAACAAAAATAAACAGTTGCAAAGCTACAGTCAGGTAGTCTATATTTTAACATAAAGTGAACTAAAACTAATTTGTGTTTCTCCTTTACAAAAATAGATGTAATGGTGGAAATATTTCAACATTCTGAAAGTTGTACTTCCACAACATAAGTCTATATTACTTTAACCATAGTAAAATCGCATAATAGCAAAAAATTATATTTGACTGGGCTTCATCAACTTTTCTCAAAAGAAAGAGCTCATAAAAATGCAGAATTTACCAGATACACATTTTAGCTCCATCACATATGAGAAGCGATGATCACATAGGTAGCAAGTGTCACATGCTCTCAAGAACACTATTGTATTTCTCCTCTCCTTTCCACTGCCATTATCTTCTCTTCTCCCTCTTTCCTTGCGGATTTTTGTAATTATTTCATCTTTATCATCACAAGAAATTTGTAATTTTCACTATTGATGATCTTATTTGCTGTTTATCTGTGCTGTAAAAGGAGGAACAAAGAAACAGCACCTAGAAAGGCAATAATTTGTTTTCTTTTTCTAGTGGACACAATTGAGAATTCAGGGCCTATCCCTTCATTCAGGGTAGCACTCACTGGTGTAACAGATCTGGAATTAACATAAGGAACAGTAATAATCTCCCTCCAGATTGGTGAGGTGGGAACAGTCTAAGGATCCCTCTCTTGGTTACACCCTACTCAATTCCGACCCAACACGTTGATCCTTGCTCTTTGCCCTTTGCCTTTACTGTCGTTTCATATTTTCAGCTCTGGCCAACTATTCTAGCTTGAATTTCTCCCTTTTTCTTTAATGCACAAGTGAGTTTTGAGTCAGCTTTATTCTTCATTCTTGTGCTTTTCTCCTGACCAGGAGGAGAAGGAGAAGGAGAAGGAGAAGGAGAAGGAGAAGGACACAATATTCCCCAAAATATGTTTTTTTGGCAAATATTTAATTTTGTTTGTTCTTGGCTTTTTAGTATTTAACATAGTCATCCTTCTATAATCTTAGAAGAAACATAAAATATTAAAAGTTTTTTCTTTTTTTTTCTTTTTTCTTCTTTTTGCCTTAGAGTGGCTACAAAACAAAAAGGTATTTGTATAAAAGGTATTTATCACATATCACCAACAGTATTTGAAGTGTATTTGCATAAATATTAAGTCTATTTATCTTAAATGATCCTCTCTGTATGGAAATATTTTTAATTTTAAATACAAATGGATTTTTTTCTGCAACATAAACATATCCAGTTTGCAACTTCTGCATTTATTTGTTCTAATAATAGATAACCATTTACCATGCTCACCCTTGCAGCATGAATACTGATAAGAAAAAGTTACACTATTTCTGCTGCTTGCAGAATGAATCCCAGCAAATCAGACTGAACTTTGTATTGTGAGTTGTTTTAAATAAGTGTGAACACAGTAGACAGAGATAAACCAGTTCTTCACTTCCAAGAGCTCTGTGCAAGCAGGTCCTGGCAAATGCATTTTTTTTTCTGTTGAATAAAGAAGAGAGATAATGAACCAGATTTGTAAAGGTTATTTTCCCCCCTTACTTTAAATTACTTTTCACAAAATAATGTGAAAGAGAACAGGTTATTTTCCCTGGTTGAAAGCTCTTGGTTGTCCAACAGTGTCAGAAGCACCACCACTCTGGAGAGCTGAAGGAGACAGGGAGAGGATGGGCTTCCAGGTACTTAACTTATCCTGTTAGTGTTAAATGCTCGAGAGCCTCCTCAATGACTTCTTGTAGCTGGATAAACAAAGCCTGGAATTAACAAAGTATATTTAAAACAGTGGGTAAGCAACTTCATGAACAACAGCATCCATAAATTTATTTTTAAGTGGGAAGAGGAACTAGAAAATGTGTAAAAATTTTAAAGACTATTCCTACCCAGGGAAATAGCTTATTATGCAACCATATGAATGAACAGAAGAATCCTTTCAATTTCTGTTTTTGCAAAGATACACAGGAATGATGTTTCACATGGGAACACCAAAAAACTAGATTAGAATTCCTCACTTGCACTAGTATGTCAGGGGTTCCAGGGTTTTTTTGTAATACTTATTAAAGAATTAATGTCAGGATGCAATCTTCCAGATTAAAGTCACAGCTGTGAAAGAAATAGGGGACAAGAAAGAAAAATTGTGTCTGCTGAATCATTGTCATCAAAAGGAAAAATTAACATTAAATTAACACCCTTTCAAAATGGTCATACTACTTTTCCATCTAGTTCTTCATAACAAGATGAACTTTCATCAACTTGAATAGGGGCTTGATCATCTCATGGACCCATCCAGGAAATGTTTGCACAACAGGCAGAAAATAAATGCAATTGTGAATCTTGATTAATGTGGAATAATTTACAGTAGACTCAATAATTGTAATTCTTTGCTGGTTAGAGAGCCAGTGTTGCTAGCAGAATGAAAGCTGAGGGGAAAAACCCTGTCACAAAGCAAGTTTGCAGTGAACTCTACTTTCTCTCAAATACTTAAACTTCAGTATCTTTTACGTGAACTCAAATATGAACATATCACATACAAAATAATTTAAAGGAAAGTATTTTCTATTTGAAAGAAAAGCACTAATCTATACGTTCTGAAAGATGGTACTCTCATGCTGCTCTCACTGCTCTCACAAGAAAAGCTTGGTTTTAGAATATAAGCTTCATAAAAGTCAACAGGATCTCTCCACTGGAGGTCCCTTTTCTGCTGCCTGAAATAGTGTCCTTTTGTTGGACCATATAGCTATATATGGAGCACAAAAACCATGCTTTAAAAGCGACTGTCTTTGCAGCTTCAGTACAGTACAAGAAACTAGAACTGAGCATCAGCATGAGCCAGAAGCAAGCTTTGCAATTTTAATCAAAATCTAAACAAATACTGACAAATTGCTCTGTAAACTATCCAGACAATTTTAATCCCAAAAATTTAGAGTTCCCACAGCCTTGGAGCAGGAGAGGAACAATTCCAGAAAGACCCACAGTAACAGACTGCTCCATCTCACCACTGAGATCAAACCCTCTGAAAATTTTCATGTGAGAACAGAATTGGAGTTAATGTCAAACATATTAACTGCAGTGATCATTGAGCACTCATAAAAATTCCTTCTCTGTAATGAAATTGCACACTATTTTTGCTCAAGAAGCTAGGAATACCTTGCACAACTGAATTTAACTATTACAAGACTGTATCAAGGGGACATGTGCTGTTTATTAGAAATGCATTTTATTTGCATTCACCAAAAAAAGATTGAACTCTGGTAATGAAGTCTTGGAGTTTCATATAAAACTTCCCTCTGCAATATAAAAAAAATTATAGATCCATTGTAACCGGAAATTAGAGCTGTTTCACTAAATTACCTAGTAACATAAAAAAAAAAAAAAATCTCCTGGGCTTACCATTTGACTGAGAAGGATCTGTTTAGGTTTTAAAAAAATGCAAAATAAGCTATTTGTGGTCACTTTGCAAGGGAAAATAAAAATTCAGGGTGAAATTGTGATAATTATGTATAATGTCTGCTTGCTATGTGATTCGCTGAAGAATACTTCTCAATTCTATTAGCAATAGAACAGGTTTGCATAACCATAATTTTCTATTTATGTATCCAAAGACTCAACTGTGGCATTTTGCACAATGACCTAAAGAGAATCAATTCAACAGAGGGAAATTAGAAGTTTCAACAACTAGCATGCAGGAGCTATATAAGTGTGAGTGACTCTTACAGAAAAGGGAGCATTGACCTTGACATGTATCCTTTGGATTTCTTCAAAGACAGTCCCTGGGAGAGATGACTCTCACCTGGGAGAGATGGCAAGCTCTTTCACAGGAGCATGCAAATGGTGTTCACTGAAAATGCACAACTGGAACTAGCTGGACTTGGTCTGCAATGACATTTCACAGCATAAATTACAAATGGAAGTCTCTCTGGCAAGATTCAGATCAGCTGTGTAAGTGCCCTAGCAAGAGTCTAACATTCAGTGTGCTGTCCTGAGACCTCCACACAGGCATGCTCAGAATTTGCTGTAACAAGAGGTGGTTCTTCTGCAGAGCACAGCAGGTCATAGTGGATGCTGTAGGAACACACTATGCACACACCTCCAGCAGCAGCACCTCAGTAGGGAGATGGAGACCTGTTTGGAGAGCTTGGTCACTCACCAGCTTTGCATGCCGGAGGAACACAGCTGCCAGATCAAGGAAATTTGACAATGTTTTGACAGAGGTTTTTCATTTGTATTTCTATGTAATGGTAGACAATCATCACCAAATAATTTATCCATAATAATCACCACCTCCTTATTTATGAGAAATTATATCATTGTCTCTTTATTGAAGCACCAGAAAGTACAGCTTCAGAGAATATACTCAACTGGAAAAGAAAGAGATCTTTAAAAAAGGGTCTTCAATACCATTTATCTAGACCTGTCTGCTGGATCCAAAGAAACCTAATGTTTTTTTTATCAAATTAGCAGCTATTTCTGTATGCCACGTTTCACAGCCCTCCAGCAGAACAACAGCAAAACACTTTAGAAAGGGATGTGTAAATTGCTGTTTCCCTGGAAAATCCAACCCACATCTGATTCTGCATGGGGCCCTTAGGACCCTTCCAGGACCAACTTCTGAGCCTACAGGTACCTACAAACACACCACTGCACTTCGTTATGGGTGTACTGCTCTTCATGCAATGATATCTGTGGTAGGGATGGGAAGGGTGTGTCACCAAAGAAAGAATGGCCAGAAGCATTTATACTTGCAGGATAAATTCCTGCGTGACAATCTAACTTGTCCCTAGTTATAAACAGAATTTCATCTTAATCAACTGATGAATGTAAATAAGGATCTGTACCTTACCCCAAGTCTTGCCAATACCCCATTTTTATTTAATGCAAAGGACCAGATTGTTCAATTTGTTCCTGACACTCCTTGTGCTGGTACAAGCAGTGGAGTAATGACCTTCTGTCAGTGGGTGTCAAAAGGCAGAGAAGGTAGAACTGAAATCTCCAAGCTGCCTTTGTGGTGCCTCCACACTAGTGTCCACAGCACATTGTGTAGGATGCTACTGGCACCTCTCAGAAATGTCTCAGAATGCTGAAAAGTGGCCATCTGGAGCTCCAGTTACACCAGCATGGCGAGGGAGCTGAGGGCACAGCAGCAGCAGCACACGGAGTTGATGCACCACTCAGTGCTTGGGCTTGCAGCCCCGTAAGAGCCAGACACCCACCCAAAAACTGTGTGTGAACACGGAGGGTGCAGCAGTGCAGGGTGACAGTGTGACAGTGCTTCCTCTGCTGCCCCTGGCTTATGTTGCAGCCACCCATGGGAGCTGGGATGGCTGCATCCCACTTGCTTTAGGGGATATATGGAAATATAGTAGCCAAGGGCTGTATGGAATTTTGTCCCAGACATCCTGGAGCTGTGCAAATATGACTGTAAATCAGTCATCTAAACCCTTAAATAGTGGACACCCCATGGTCCACTGAGTTCTCCTCTTTGCAAAGAGCTGCATGCTAGAATCTCTCCTTAAGAGGAGACACCCCTCAGGGTTACTCCTTGAGGTCAAGTGATTCCTTGCAGCAGCACATTGTCAGTAAGGGATTAACTGAATGACAAACTTTGAAGTCTCAGGAAAGCAATACCAAAGAATGATTGTGCACATACAACCCTTTAGACAAATTGTTGACCAAGTCTGAGACTAAGTCTGGAGCCAGCCTCACCTAAACTCCTCCCTGAGAAGACATTAAGGACACAGGAGAGCCTTGTCTAAATGTCACAACCCAATGGAAGAATCATTGTCTAAATGTCATGACCCAAGGGAAGAATGCCCCTGACAACTTTGTTAGACCTTGCCCTCTATGCAGTAAATAGTGGAGCATATCTGGCCATCAAATCTTGCTAATCCACTGTCACATTTGTCATTGAACTTTATAAATTCACTGTTTTATATCAATAAAATGTATTGTTGCTCCTCTTGTGAGTAAAGTGCACCATTCTATCCATGACACGTAGAGAGTAATAGCTTGATATGACACGCCATCATTTTACACAAGTGGATAAAGGGTGTAAATTATACAGGCATCTATAGTAATTTTTCTGTGCTTGAATCCTGAATACGGGAAAAAAGCACTTATTAAGGAAAAAGGATCTTACTCAGACAAGTTTCTTCAGCAGCAATGTGGCACAAGTGTATATACAATAGATGCACAATATATTTATATTATTTGTAATACTAGTAATCATTATACTCTGAAAACCGGAAAGCAGCGTACATAATGCAGTTCAGGAAAAAGATATGCAGACCAGTGCAGCAGCATTTCAAAGACAGCCTCTGTTTTCTTCTGGTATTTGGTCAGTTTTGCGAATCTCCTGAAATCTATACTGAAAATCGTTCCTGCTGCTACTCCTCAGAGAAGTGCTCATTCTGGGGGTCTTTGTGCCAGATTATTTAGTCTGGTGCTTCTGCAGGACAAAGAGCAGACCCTACAAAGTACACAGACAGCATGTTGCACATCTGTATTCAACATACCCAGTGACAGTAGAGGCAGTAGCTGGAGAGTCTAAACTACTGTGTCCTCTCTTTAGCCTCTCCTTTTTGTTGGAGTCTCAAACTCATTCCCCATGAATGATCTTGGGATTGCAACTCTGTGCAAAATGGGTCACAGCTGTAGGGGCACTTAAACAGGATACTGCTTCATATGCACTGCACTGAATTTCTTACTCTTCAGATAAATGCACATTCTTGACTAGAAGTCTAAAGCAGTGATGAAGACCATGAGCTGAAATTAACCTTACTGAATATTATAAAGTGGTTATTAAGAGAGAATGGGATGCAGTCATGCATGGCAATCTAAAGTCTTTCAAAATAAAAATCTTTAATTAGGCATACAAGCCAGAAATGGAAGCCTACTTAATTTGCTCAAATCTTAGTAAAAGAAAATACTAATCTTCAATTTAATCAAAGAATAATCATAATAAAACAAAATAATCACCAATAACGCAGACCACACTACAGAAGAAAGACTGACTGTAGGGCAGGGAAAAGCTTAGGAAATTTTAAACTGGCAATATAGTTAGATTCTGCTTCTCATCAATCATGAGTATCAGCAGACACACATGTTAGAGCAATACACCTGCTTATTAAGCACTGGTTAGAACATGTTCACTGCTAATCTCAAAAAAGAAATATTCACTTTTAAGTTACAGCATAATATAAGAACCTGATAGAAAGCCTATAAACAGGGCAAGAGCAGCTCTTTAGAGCAGGCAAGTGATGTCTCTAACAAATGCTGAAGAAACAGATATGGTTTTCATTATGTTGCTTGCCTTAAAGAAGGTAAAAATACATATGTATGTCATGTATTATATATACACAAAAAATAAATTTAAGTTAAAAAATTGGAGAGGTAATGGTCTCTTAAGGAATTGTTTTCTTGTTCTGTCATTCAATGAGCCTGGAATTAGCAGGCAGTATATAGCCAATGAGTAGCAGTGTTACTGATTATGAAGTACAACTGGTTCTCCTTGTAGCAGAAGCCTCTGTACCTGTAGCCTGCCTGTGGGTTCTTGCGCTATGTACAGCCTAATTTGCATGAGAAAACAGAAATGGTGAAACTATTTACATGTTGCTCCTGCAGTGGAATAAAAGACAAATTAGAGTGTGAGTTAGAAGTACTCACACAGATCAGGACAAGTATCTTCAAGCCACTGTTTCATGAAGAAAGGGGTTTAAATCAAACTTGAAATCTCATGTATCTTTTTCTGCCACTCACAGTTATTTCTCTTATGGCAGCAAACTCCTTCTCTGCAGTCAGAATGGCATTTTGCCAACACCGTACAAACAGTGATAAAATAACCTCAGTGAAACCAGGGCCAAGAAGAGAATGCTTCTGGAAGGGTACAAGCAAATAATGCACACACCCGTGTCCTAGGGTGGAAAATCATGGGTTGGTCAGACAGCAGAGAACAACGTGGTAAAACAGCAGTAGAGCAGCCTAGGCTTGTGTGTCTGCACGCAGGGTGTAGCAGCAGGCTCTGCTACAGCTGCTACGGCAGGAACAGGGGAGAGCAACCCATAGGTGGGAAACACCCCACACCCTACAGCTCATGCAGAGCTTGGCAATGCTGCTGTAGCACACAGCTCACAGACCCCAGAGAAACCTTCTCCTCAATAAAAAGAGGAAAACTAAACAAAACAGATCTCCGGGATATCAGATTTAAATAACCTCCCTGTGAAAAAAAGAAATCTTCAGGAAAAGATTTTGAGTATTTTTCTTCCATTGTAAAAGGAGATCTGAGAAATTTTAGTAACCTGTCTGGAAAAAAATGTGTTTCTGATAAGCATATCAGCCAGCTGTTCACAATTTTGCAGCTAGGGTTAGTTTCCTTAGTGTTATTCTTGACTGCTTGCTCCTTATGTGAAGAAACTCTGGCAAGTTTTAAATGCTCTGCAGTGAATGAACAAGATAACCATTTCTATCATTTTTTGCAACAGAGTTATGGGAGATAAAAGGAAAAATAGATAGCAAATATTTCTGAAATATTACATATACAGCTTGGGCATCCAACAATGCCCAAGTGACTGTAATTCATAAAAGTTTCTCAATAGGTAGAAAACAAAGATTCATCTCATCCCAGGAAGAGGAAGCAAACTGCAGATTTTTATTATTGGTTTTTCATACTTGTTAGCTATTTCAAGCAATTTGTCCTTGGCTGTGTGACCTCAGAAAGTGTTCACGCTTCACAATTGCGGGAACACATTTTTCTCCTCAGATTTTCTGGTTTTTATGTAGGTTTCTCCTTTTCTTTCATATCACAGTGTCTTTCAGCCATGGAACATGTATATTTTAGAGTGAAGAACTCTGTTTTTATTATAGACTGGAGTTCAAATCCTGGTTGCCACAGGATAATATCTCCTTCTACACCAACTCACTGCTGCTTTCACTGTGGGTCTATTCCCATCCTATATCAAAATGAAAATAGCAATGGGTCAGTGCAAACGGAGATATCATCCCATTCCTTTGTATCAAAGTGAAAAAAATATAGGAGGAAAAATACTTTTCTTAATGCTTTCTGTCTGAAGACTTACAGACCACTACAAAAACAGCACAACTTTCTTAGGGATATATCCATACTAATACTCTGTAGAAATACACACACACTCAGTTCATCTTGACATTGAAGTTACTTGAGAATCCTTCTATTGCCAGCTATGAAGATGGTTAAGAAGCTGGAGAGATCTTTAGCACAGAGCCTCGTACTTTCTTCAGAGCAATACACAAAATACAGTAATTTCACGAATACAAGCCGCACCATTTTCACAAAAATTTTGGTGGAAACCCGGAAGTGCGGCTAGTATTCCGAGGTGGCTAATATATTAACAATATTCTAAAAGCTGCCAACACGGAAGTGAGAGCCCGCGGCAGCCCAAAGCCAAGCTGGAGCCCGGCCAGCCCCAGCAGAGGTGGGAAAGCCTGGCAGAGGCAGGGCCAGCAGTGCGGGGGGGCGGGCAGCAGAGCCCGGGCCAGCAGCATGGGGGAACCCAGCAGAACCGGGGCTAGCAGCATGGGGGAGCCCGGCAGAACCAGAGCTAGCAGCGTGGGAGAGCCCGGCTGTGCAGGGGAGCCTGGCAGAAGCGGGAAGCCCGGCGGGCGGGGCTGCCCAGTGGCGTGGGGAAGCCCAGCAGAACCGGGGCTAGCAGCATGGGGGAGCCCAGCAGAACCGAGGCTAGCAGCGTGGGGGAGCCCAGCAGAACCGGGGCTAGCAGCGTGGGGGAGCCCAGCAGAACCAAGGCTAGCAGCGTGGGGGAGCCCAGCAGAACCGGGGCTAGCAGTGCTGGCCAGGGTGAGCAAATGCGGCGGTGCAGACGGGAGGGGGGTGGCGAGTGAGCCCGGTGGCGGCAGCAGCAGCACCGGCCGGCTGGCCCCGAGCAGCCCCATCGAGCTGTGGTGCCGAGCTGGGCCCCCCCGGCCCCGTCGGCAACCATGAGGGGGTTGAGCCTGCCTGGCCCCGCCCCGAGCCAGTAAACGCCGCTATGCTGCGATCCTGTTACTCATTGGCAAATTTGTGAAAGTTGCACATGGATTCTCGCTATGAACGAAAGTGCGGCTAATATTCGGGTGCGGCTTTTTTATTGACAAAGACATCAATGTTGTTGATGCACCGGAAGTGTGGCTTATACTCCGTGCGGCTTGTATTCGTGAATTTACTGTAAATGAAGTGCACAGTAGAGACAAAGATTCTTACTATCATTTCTCCATACAGCACTCCAACAAGTTGCAGGGCCTGCAGTAAGCCTCCCATGAAACAGACAAAGTACTTTTTTATAATACAAAACTTAACTGAATAGCCCAATAACATTCTTTGTGCTAAACATGCAAGAAATGTTTTTATATGAGCACCTAATATAATGCTGGCCACAGATTTATGTACAGAGTCATGAACGAGAGGGGCTGCTGTGGAACGCTTCTCGAGTTGTTTATTTTCCAGCATCAGTCTCATTACGTGGTTGGGACAATGAGAAGATGCCAGCACCTCATGTCCTCAGCAGCAGCTGCAGAACTTGGTGTTACAATGCACTTTGAAGATTTTTTGACCAATCCCAGAAAGCAAAAGTATATTGACAATAGTTCTATCCAACCACTACAGGTACACGTTGTACCTTTGGTTAAAAAAATACTTGCTTATTTCAATTACAATACCTGCTTGTAACCCTTAAAATACAATGCACAGAGCTCCATTATTAAGCTAAGACCTTCCTAATACCTTGCTAGATACACTTTTCTGCAGCTTAGGGAGTTGTTCTAGCCGAGTGTTAATACACAGACCATTGTTCTATTTGTCCTTGCTTTCTACGTCTCATATAACTTTTCTGCTGACAAATCTTGTGCCTGTTGCTGAGCTCTAAATGCATTTCTGCTGTCTCTGAGGCTTACTTTTTTGCAGCTTTCCCAAAACCCTCTGATTTTAAAGATTCCCACGCCAATATAGTCTCAAGAGACTTAGAAATTACCTTCACACAAAGAGCAAAGCATGTAAACAAGAACACAATAAGTTGGATACATGTGATATCACCTTCAGCAGGTGATGGACACTGTTGGTCCAAGTGACCCAACCATTCTGTGGTAAAAAGGGAAGTGAACTTTTAAACTTTTACAACACAGTGCCTCCTGAAGATTAGATTTTTCAATCAGCTATTTCAATACAAAAGACAAGATAGAAGGTGTTCTCCCTTCTGTTCCATTAGGAGGTCTCTAAGTTTGGATCGTGTGTTATTTCATTAATGAGACAAACAGCATAATATTTACAAGGAGCTCAACAGTCATCAGTTTTCAGATCAGAAAGTCTGATAGAGAACCTTGTCTCTGACAAAGTATTAATTGATAAGTCATCTCTGCATACAAAAGAAATACTTGTGCAAGGTTGGAAAGCATATGTCCCTCAGGCTGGCAAATCATTAGTCTCTCCATTCTGTAACTTGACAGTGAAACCAGATGAGTACATAAAGAGTACAGTAGTTTCACGAATATAAGCGGCACCATTTTAACTAAAATTTTGCTCCCACACCAGAAATGCGGCTTACATTCAGGGGCGGCTAATATGTGAATAATTTTCTGACATTTCCAACCCCTGAAGTGGAAACCCAGGTACTGAGTCAAGCAACCTGCCAGTAAAAGCCGGCATTTCGGGATTGTTACAAATTGTTACTCTGTTGTGCCACGGGTGGAGCTGGCTCCCTGCAGGCAACACGGGGGGCGGGGGAGGTCCCTCCTTCCC
>PYHW01009486.1:12560545-12598978 GCA_013186435.1 Turdus rufiventris
CTGCCATCGCCTCGGCCCGTGGGGTAAGCGGGGGACTCCTGCCCCCGCCTGCCACGGCAGGAGCAGGCAGGCTCCGCCCCCGCCCGCCGTTGCCACGGGAGCAAGGGTGGCTCCATTCCTGCCTCCCGCCGCCGCCATGGGAGCAGGGGTGGCTCCGTCCCTGCCCGCTGCCGCTGCCACGGGGGCAGGGGTGGCTCCATTCCTGTCCCCCACTGCTGCCACGGGGGCAAGGGTGGCTCCATTCCTGTCCCCCACTGCTGCCACGGGAGCAGGGGTGGCTCCATTCCTGTCCCCCGCCGCTGCCATGGGAGCAGGGTTGGCTAAACAATTTTGACATTTAACATTGTTAAACAATATCAATTCTGAAATGCAAGTACAGTAATTTCACAACCATAAGGCGCACCGGACTATAGGGTGCACTTTTTTTTTGCAGCGAGGGTTTGCCCCTAGCTCCACCCGCGCGGTTGCTGGCCGAGGCCCCGCCTCAACCTGGCTGCCATGGGCCCTCGGGCCTGCTTGTACCTGGCAGGGCTGGGCTATGTCCGCCACCACTCCATGCAGTGTCGCCGGACTATGTCTGCCGTGCAGTGTCCCCAGGGCCCCGTTGCTCCAGGAATTCCCTGGCGCTCTGGGTGTCCTGCGCCCCCCTGGTGCTCTGGGAACCCCACGTTGCACAGGTGCTCCAGGAGTTCCCTGGTGCTCCAGGTGTCCTGCACCCCTCTAGCGCTCCGGGAACCCTGCGCTGCACGGGCACTCCAGGAGTTCACTGGAGCTCCGGGTGCCCCAATGCTGGCAGGCTCACCCTCACCACGGCTGCCCCGATGCCAGTGACTTTCCCCCCCGTGCCTGGGCTGCTCCACCACCGCCAGCTTTCCCGTGGCCACAGGGGCTGCGCCGCTGCTTTCCTGCAGCCGGCAGCACTTTGGTCCCCCCGCGCCTGGAGGCACCCAGCAACACTTCACTCCCCCTGCGGCCAGCAGTGCCCAGCAGCACTTTGCTCCCCCTGTGCCTGGCGATGCCCGGCAGCTCCTCGTTCCCCCCGCACTGGGGCTAGGGCCGGCGGCAGCTCCCTCCCTCCCCATGCAGCTCCTGCTGATTGTAGCCGCCCGCTCCTGCCCCACCTCACAACCCAGCACTCCCACGGCACCACCCCTCCATTGCAGCTCACACTTCCGCAGTGGCAAATGTCACAACTTTGTCCATCATATAAGGCGCACCAGACTATAAGGTGCACATCTGTGTTCGGGGGAAAATTTTAGTTAAAAGGGTACACCTTATAGTCATGAAATTACTGTGATTAAACACACTAACTATTTGATAAAGTATTTGAATATTTATATAGTTGAAGTACAGAGTTTGGCACATATTTGAAGAGCTAATAACACACAGTTAATAAATTTTGTACACACAGCTAGTAAGTTTTGTAATGGTCAGAGAAAAAGCACTAAAAATCTAGTTTTTCTTCTAGAAAATAAATAAAATTTTGTGCTATCTGATAAAAACATAATTGACCCTTTAATGTGCCATCAGGATTGATCTTCACTCAATAAAACTTTTTCTCTGAATATACTGCTGTAAAATAACAAGATTCTCCTCAAGAATGTCAAAGATTTACACCTTGAAGCTGAAATTACATTGTTGTCAATAGAAAATAATTTCTAAACATTTCATATGATAGGCTTTCTTATAGAAGAGGGAACCTAAAGCTTCCTGTAATACTTTTTTCTGCTGGAGTTACTTCGTCAGGTGCTTCAGCAGGAGGCAGGGTACTTCCACAACCATCTCTAGAGAAGGATGCTGTACCATAAAAGAAAATAATGTCTTCCAGACTCTTTCTGTTGATTAGCTTATGACATGAAGCCTTTTTCTTCTGTAGCACTAAAAAGATAGTTTCATCTCTAGGAGGAAAATTACCTTACTCCTAGGTTCTATATCTTCAATTTCTTTATAGGAAATATTGAAGATTCGTATTTCTATTACAGCAGGGTACCAAGACAGAGAACTTCTCAGCAGCAGTAAAATCTAAACATGTCTTCTTTAGTACACTGTTTCAACCCATAAAAACATACATCTCAATACAGGAACAAGAGCAGTTTGGAGCCCAGAATAGGATTTATTTTATGCATTCTTCTCCCCAGCCTCTCCTTTTGCAGAAACACAATACTAATGCAACATAGTTTTCAAATAATTCTAACATATACAGCATGATATTATCTGTAGCACTACTCATTGAATAACTTCATAGTTTTGACTTATCACACACAGTTGAATTCTAATAAATAAAAATTAAAATAATTTTAAATTATATAAAAGTTCTTGATATGACCAAAAGCCTGCTAGTACAAAATCAGAAGAAGAAACTCAGTTTCTAAAACAGTAACACTCATTTATATCTCCACTCCTGGAGAATCAACACCCCAAATATGCAACTTCACCTGATGAGGGCTCTTTAAAACCACTTGCACCCTGCACTAATAAACAGCTCACAGTGGTGAGTGACATTGCCAGGAGCAGCATCCAGGCCCATGCCATTGCAAAGGACCAAACAGGTTGGTATGCCTGTGATCATTAATACAGCCACAAACTCACATTTTTTCAGCCTCCTATGCCAAAAGTCCTGGAAAAGTCAGAAAAACAAAAGCTTCTAAAAGGCTGGTGTTCTTTCCAGTTCCCCATTAATGTATGCAATATGGAATATAGTATCCACCCACAATTAATGCCCCATAAGGAGTTCCAAGGGATCAAGTAAATAAATTGGCATGTGGGTACTGAAAGAGATCTCTTTGTTTCATAGGAGTTGCATGTGGCAAATGACAGGATGTAAATGTGGCTCATAAAATAACAGGAGCATAAAATGTGACAATAACTGATTCCTCTCCTGACCTTAGCATTTAAAACACTCAGTGCTTCAGTATAAAAAAATGTGTTAATTGCAAGTATCCTGTGTAATGTACAGGAGATGGTAGAGGCTCTCCAGCCAGAAGGGACTGGTGCTGCAGACCACCAGCAGCTAAAAGGGTCGTTTATTTGGGCTGGTATTAAAAACTACCACCACGTGTCTGCTCACCAGCACCTCTGAAGAGGGCTTGTATCCTGTTGTTTGAATAAGTAGCAGGGAGCTGTATCCTTTCCTGATTTAGTTGCATCTGATTGCTATCAGACAAAATCTACATCTGTTAATGAGATTATTTTGTGAGCAATGCCAGCAGTACTGCTGTACTCAGTTGAGGTTGTTCTAAACTAACACTATCAAAACTCCACATCTCTAGAGCTGACATAAAATAGCGTAAAATGGTATCTCCTATAGTAGAGAGTATGTGTGATGTTTATACTCTTCCCCTGGTGCTTGTACTGGGGTAATACCTGTATGCATACAATGCTATGGAAGGAAAAGTTCTGCAAACACTGTGCATTTTCACTTTGCTCTTCTAAATAATTCACTCTTATTGTATCTGAGCACTCCTGCAATGCAATACTTATTGTGAGTATTTCTCAATGTTCTGTACTATGGCAAAATCATATTAGTGTTTAATGCTGTTGTGGTTGACACTAGTGAAACACCAGGCACCCACCCAAGTGTCTCATGCTACAGCTGGGCAGAGGAGTGAGGAAAAAAATTGAATTAAACTGGGAGAAAACACTCCGAGGGCAAAATAGGCTCAACTTAGAGGTACAAAGTGAGTTTATTACAAGAAAAACCAGAGAAGGTTCTTCTTCTTCTTCCCTCAACCCCTCCCTCCTTCACCCTGACTGCTCAGGGAGACAGGACATGGGGGTTTGGTCAGTTCATCACCCAAGGTTTTCCTTCACTGCCCAGGGAGAGGAGCCCTTCCCTGTGAGACTGTGGGCTCCCTCCTTTGGGACACAGCTCTCCATGAACTTCCCAGCGTGGTTCCAATCTCACAAACAGCAGTCCTCCCAAAAACTCTGTGGCATGGGTCACTCTTCCATGGGGTGCACTCCTCCAAGCACAGGCTACTCCAGCCTGGAAGCTGGACCCCTCTCCCCTGGGTCTCCCACAGGATCACAGCCTCCTCCAGGCATCACCTGCTCCAGCATGGGGCTTCTCCATAGGGTGCAGGTGGATCTCTGCATCCCCATGGATCCCCATGGGCTGTGGGTGGATCTCTGCATCCCCATGGATCCCCATGGGCTGCAGGGCACAGCTCTCTCACCATGGTCTCACCACAGCCCACAAAGGAATCTCAGCTCCGGTGCCTGGAGCAGCTCCTCCCCTCCTACTGCACTGACCTTGGTGTCTCCATGCTGTTTCCCTCACACATTCTCACCTTCTGCTCGCCTCTGGTTAGGAAAAACTTTGTTTCAATTTTCTTCTTAAGTATGTTATCACAGAAGTGTTACCAACATCTCTAATTGGCCCAGGTTCAGCCAGCAGTGTGTCCATCCTCAGAGCCATCAGAGATTGGCTCTGCCAGACATGGTGGAAGATTCTGCAGCTTCTCACAGAAGCCTCTGCAGCCCCCCTGCTAACAAAACCAGGCCATGTAAATCCAACACAAATGCCTGCTGAATCTAGAATCCTATCCCAAAATTGGTATAATACATACACAGCCATCCTCTCACAAGTAATTACGAAGGATTTTATTCTTGTTTGGTTGATTTCTAGATTGCTTGCCTTGGTTTTTAAACAAAGGGAATTAAAGGACTGTTGTATAATAAATTTCAAACCATGACTATCCAGCAGAGAAATAGATATCTTAAAACATTTATATCCTGGATTAACCAGGGGAAAATCTTAATTCTTTAAAGAATAAGAATACTCCTCAAATATTTATCTACTGCTGATGCATAGCTGGTTAGCAGCAAATTTTTGCAGAACTTCCTAACTCCTTACTTAGAAAGATAATGCCACAATTTTTGAGCTTAAAAGAGGAATCTTAAATTATGCTGGTTTAATTACATTGCTTTTGTAACATTAGTTTTTATTCTTATTGCAATTAAGTGCATTTTAGGAAAAAAAAAGTATCTATGGCACATGGAAGACCAGGAGGTGATCCGAGATAGCCAACTACTATGAGCAGATCATTCCTGACCCATCTAGTGGCATTTTATGGTGGAGTGACTCCAGCAGTCTAAAAGTGAATATACTGACCAATGTAATCTATCTACACTTCTGTAAGGCCTTTGAGAGGGTCCTACATGACGCACCTATCTCAAAATTGGAGACATGGATTTGAAGCATGGACTGTTCCGTGGATAAGGAATTGGCTGGATGGATGCAGCCAGAGAGCTGCAGTCAGTGGCTCTGTGCCAGAGGGAGGCCAGTGATGAGCGGTGTCCCCCAGGGCTGTCTTGGGACTGAGGCTCTGCAGTGTCTTTATCAGTGACAGAGGCAGTGGGACCGAGTGCACCCTCAGAACATTTGCAGGGGACAGGAACCTGAGCAGTGCAGGTGACACTACAGAAAGATGGGATGCCATCCAGGGACACCAGGACAAACCTGAGAAGTGGGAATCTCATGAAGTCCCACAAGGCCAAGGACAAGGTTCTGTGCCTGGATCAGGCCAATCCCAGCAGACATGAGCACAGGACTGAAGACAAATTTACTGAGAAGGACTTGGAGGTTTTCATGGCTGAAAAGATGGACTTGACCCAGAAATGCATGCACACAGCTCAGAAAGTCAAACGTGTACTGGGCTGCACCCAGAGCAGTGTGGGCAGCAGGGCAGGCAGAAGATTCTGCCCCTCTGCTCTGCTCTGGTGAGACCCCACCTGCAGTGCTGCACCCAGCTCTGGGGTCCCAGCACAGGAATGACATGGACCTGTTGGAACACATCCAGGATAGGTTACAAAAATGATCTAATGACTGAAGCACCTCTCCTGTGAGGACAGGCTGAGACAGCTGGGGCTGTTCATCCTGAAGAGTAAAAGGCTTTGTAGAGACATTATAGCACCTTCCAGTGCCTAATGGGCACTTACAAGAAGGCTTCTCAAGAGCATAGGGGCAAGTGATAAGACACAAAGGAATGGCCCTAAGCTGAAGAAGGGTAATATTAGACTAACCGTATGGAAGAAACTCTTTCCTGTGAAGGTGGTGAGGCACTTAAACAGGTTTCCCAGAGAAGTTGTGGATGCTCCATCATTGGAGGTTTTCAAGACCAGGTTGTATTGAGCTTTGAGCAACTTGGCCCAGTGGGAGATGTTCCTGCCCATGGTAGGGGTCTTGGAACCACGTGATCTTTAAAGTCCCTTCCAACCTAAACCATTCTAAGATTCCATGGATTTTACAACTTTCATGTAAAAAAAACCCCTCTATGATCCAGGAGCTTTTGAAGTTTCTTTCCTACCTGATTGTTTTTCATATCAAAAGATTATGTTTTTGCATAAGCCAAACTAAAGATAATATTTGGCTTCTTAAATAACTAGACTGTACATGCCATCTGCCATAACATTGTTATAGAAGGCTTTCTATAAACTTAGCCAACCAATTTACATAGCTTTTCCTCGTGTACCTCTTCCAGACTTTAAACCAAATTCAGTAATTTCATGACCATAAGGCTCACTGGACTATAAGGCGCACCCCCTTGGGAGTCGGCAAAATTCGCAACTTTGTAGATCATATAAGGCGCACTGGACTATGGGGTGCACTTTTTTTTTGCAGCGAGGCTGCACCCCCAGCTCCCCCCACATGATTGCTGGCCGAGGCCTCACCTCAACCTGGCAGCCATGGGCCCCTGGGCCCGCCTGGACCTGGGAGGGGCGGTGCTGTGGGCCCCCAGGCCTGCCTCCACCCGACAGCCATGGGCCCCTGGGCCCACCTCCACCCGGCTGCTGTGGCACTGCTGGCTCCCCCCACGGCTCACGGCTCACACTTCCAGGGTGGCAAATGTCGCAACTTCGTCCATCATATAAGGCACACTGGACTATAAGGCGCACCTCCAGGCTCAGGGGAAAATTTTAGTCAAAAGGGTGCGCTTTATAGTCGTGAAATTAATGTAATTCCCTGTTTTAGAAACCCCACCTGCCATCTTCTATCTTCTTTTCTTTTAAAACCTTCTTCAAAATGCCCTTGCTTAATCAGACCTGAAAATACCAGTCTGCCATTTTAAGATATAGTATGGCAATTTATTTTTGTTAAACCTGTAAATTATGCTTCACTCATCTATGCCACAATACATTCGAAGTGGTTCATGGCCAGTTCCTTATGTTCTACTAGGCTTCTAAATATTTTTTTAATTCTCTCATTTTCCAGTTGACTTTTATCATGGAATGCAGTTCTGTGAAGTTTAATTATCTGAAAAAATGTTTGCTAGAGCAAACATGGGTATGCACCAGACCAGATTAAAATACTGTCTTTGTTGGAAAGAGCTAATAGGATAATTTGAATTTTCAAAGACAAATATTTGCAGTGTTATCATGTTTAGTCTACAGAAAAGCACACAGATTTTTTAACTCTTCCATCAGAACCATTTGAAATTTGATCTTGTTTCAGATCAGAAGGGGGCCTTCTTGGAAAAGTTTAGCCATTTTTTTCCAAACTACCGTCAGTCTCCAAAGGATACTCCCTCTCTCAACAGTCCTGCTTTTCTCATACCTTTATGATAATATTGCAGTAAGACTACTAGTTTAAGTACAAAAATGCGAAGTTTTAAAAAGAAATTAGACATAAGATTAAAATATGACTGCCACAGAATTTGTAACCCCACTGCATACACATTTTCTGTTCCTTGGTGAAGCTGCCAACTGAACACATATGCTGCTCACTGTGCACTTTGTAACATGCCTATGCAAACACTACTGCTGCTCTTGACTCTTTTAGGACTTTGTGGCATTTTTATAGATTTCTCTGCATTTACTAACCAAAATCCATGCATAATTTGCACTTGTACAGGGATGCTGCATTTCTCCAGAAAGTGAAACCTTTGTAACAGCCATTCCAAAGAAGCAGGGAGAAGAAGCACACCTATAAGGTACTAAACTCTGAGCACCACCTGAGCAGAGCTACTGCACACTCTAGCCCAGAATAAACCACTCACTCAAAAACTTACAAATACAGCTGTAAATATGCTCATCTCATACAATCAAGGACCCACTCAAACCTTGTATGGTGCCATGAGCCTTGTTTGGTCTTACCTAATACACTGGAAATTATGCTTTAGTTGGAGACTATTTTCTGGGAGTCTAAACCAAGCAGAATCTAACACAGATAATATTGAGGTGACAGCTTTCATGATATTCCATGTGAAATAAAAAATGCAGGAGCACCCCAGACGTGATTTCTCGCTTTCCTTGCTATAAAAGGAAATTATATTTAGGAAGGATTTACACACACATGCCTTCAGGACATGTTGAAGGCTTTCATAAAGTAGAGATGATTTCCAGTGGAGAAATAAGACAGAAGAGATCATTGCAATGATATTACTCTCATCCACATTTAAAGATCAAAAGCATTTTCTCATTCGTAAATTTTAACTGCCTTCCTTATAAGTCAATGAAAATGTGAGGACTCAGCCCTTGCTCAGGTTTTCATCTAGCATCCAGAATTCATGGTTGCGTATTGGTCTACCATTGGCTTCATTTACCTGAGGAAAATCCCAGGTTTTACTTTTTTTTTTTGCAATGTTATAGGGGTAAAAGCTGAAGTGCACACTGATTCTTTTTGCTTCATAATAAGGAAAGGATAATTATTCCTTGTTTCCTTATTATTCTTAGAATCCCATATACACCATGTAGCAGAGACAGAAATACATCAAGCTACAACACCATGTAAGGGAAACTTCGTAGTGCAGCAGTATTTTTCCGCTGGCTATTTTTATATTGAGAATCACATGTATGCTGCAAATTTATAAACTAAAATATGTTAACACATTGCAAAATTTTCTGTTCTAGGTTTGATGCAAAGGTAACACCATTCACGCGTCTCCCTGCGTCACACAACTTTATTTCAACACAGATACACCAGACCACACAGGAAATATACAATTTCTCCATCCAGTCCCCCACAGAAGTCCTGGCCACTTTGTTGTGCAGCATTAGGTTAAGCATAGATAAATATTTGGCTTTTACCAAGAAACAGGACAAGTTTCCAGGACTATTATCCCAAATATCTCCAAATATCTATTATCCCAAATATCTCCACCAAATATCTGTTGGTTTTCTGACTGTGCTAATAAAAAAAACCCTTCTTCTCATCATGAATCATTAATAAAAAAGTAATGTATCAAACACCAGACGTGATGCAAAGTTCATAAGGTGAGCAACTTTATGGTTTCCCTAGCTTTAACCAAAATTAACACAGAGGCATCATGAAAATGAATAATGCGCTGCCACTAATTATCAGAGATCTTAGGTGACTGTCTGTGTAAAAAAAATCTTGAAAGAAGATTAAGAAAAATTATTTCAAAGGAGTAACTACAGGAGCAAAAGCCTACATGCAAAACAGTTTAAAACTTTACAGAATTAGCAAAATTATAACAAATAAAAAAATCTGAAGGTCACAAGGAAGAAAGGATATAGCAGTTTCTCTAAGGAACAGATAAAAAATGCAAGCTATCCAAAATAAAGAGAAAACCATGCAAAGTAGCTGCAGAAAGGAGAGAAGTTCATTAGGAAAATTCACAGCATTGACTAAAAGACATCCTAAGCCTTCTAAAAGATGAAAAGAAAATCTTCCCATCCTGAGCCAATGCAGATGGAGAGAAAAAGGAGCAGATGTGCCTTTTTTGTCTTTAGTACAAAGTTAAATTGTGCAAGATACTGATGAGTATTTTGCATTGCTATTTCTGCTTCTGTAGTTTTACGTGTTCAGCTTTTGAACCTGGACAGCAATTATTTCTTTCTTCCATTTTATAATGGATAATATGTTAACTGAAAATATTATTAAAGCATTTCTAGAACTGCAGTCTCACAAACTGTATTACAGACTAAGAAAAAATAGCCTACTTCTTCTGTAGCATCAATGCTGCAGATAGCTGAAGGACCTCATTTTGCCAAAAGCTGGTATTCTGCCTGAAGTTACACAGCAGAGTCAGGAATGTAGATATAAATGTCCAGTAATAAGTGTTGCTGCCCTTTTCTTATAGGCAAGTAAGAAAACAAAAGAGCTAGTATTGGTGCAAGTGTAGGCCTGATTTTCTGAAATACCAGTGCTGGTTCTTGCTACAGAACAGATAATTCTTCTGTTTTCACTGGACACAGAGAGCAGCAGGTTCCATAAAGGGACTATTTGTAAATTAAAATATAATTCACATAGGACTCAATATTTGTAGTAAATTTGTAGAAATGTGCTGCATTGCGTAATCCCTTAATATAGCTAACATTCCTTAATATTAAAATGCTCTTAATGTGGGAACCCAAGACATCCCTCTGGCTTCCCTGGATGTTTCAAGACCCAGACAGAGGGCTCAGGAACCTTGGCACAGTGCCCAGAACCCCTGTGCCTTTGATTTCTCTCTCTAGGAAAAATTACCATCCTTACATGAAGAATTACAAGTCACAAAAAATAAGTAGAGTGTAAGTTAGATCGTTATAAGGTGAAAAAATAGGTTTCTAAGATTGTTTATAATAAGGGTCTGGGGTCAAGATGGAGAAATTTGGGCATGTTGTGTCCTTCTTTCTCCTTCTTCCTAGCATCCATCTTTTAGGTGATGTTGGCATTTTTAGATTGGTTTAGAGCAGAACCAGACTATACAATATAGGTGATAGGTATTGGAAGATAACTGTAAATAATGTTTACGTAGTTTGTAGTATAAAAAGATAATACCGCCCTAAGGGCAGGCAGTGTGCCTGAGATTGACTTGCTGAACAGACCTCAGCTAGTCAGGGAAAGAACTTTTGGATTAGATAAAATAGACCACCTCTGGAAACAACAGAAGATGTCTCCTGGCTCTTTCTCCGGTGCTTGGGCTAGAACACAGAGACTAAAACAACACAGGTGGTCGGCTAGGCTCCAGAGACACCACCGACCACATAAAGATACACCAATTGTCCTATTAAGTAGCTGGATCTCTTGAATAGAATGTGGTATTAATTGTTTGCTTGTATTAACCCAAACTGAAAACTTGGAAACACCCCTAAAAGTGAAAATTCCATTCTCTATAATATTTCATTGGAAGGACTCCTCAGACATGAAATAAATTTCCTACACTAGCCCTGAAGCACTGTGATATGTTTTGAAGCACTGTGATATGTGTTGTTTGATCTGTGACAATGACTTTCATCCTAATTTATTTTAATTTTTTATATCAAGTTTTTGTTTGGCCCATTCATTGTGTCTGTGCCACCTGGGATATATTCTCCACTTTCACAGTCAGCCTCAGGGCAAGTGAGTCCCAGCAATCTCTTCTGAAGCCCTTTGGGAGAAAGGAAGACAAATTTAGTAGCAAGCCACAGGTGAGATGCCACTTCTGGAAATTGCATGATTGCTTCAAATTGTGCAAATGTGGCAAATGGTATTGTGTATTTTCAAAAGAGGCTTTTGACCTTTCCCAGGCTGGCCCGGCCCTCATTTTCAGCCCTTCTGGTGCAGGTCACCAACAATTCTGATTACACCTAGGAGATACACTAGTGAGAGGTGAAGCACAGCAAGACACTGAAAAATTAGGTCATGTGGAGCACATTTCAAAGAATGCATGCATTTCCCCAGTGCATGCTAACCTCAAAGCTATGAGAGCAAAGGACTTGAACAATTTATGCAGCAGCGTTTTACAACCGAAGTGTTTCTAAATTGTATCCTTCCTTCATTAAAGGGATTTAAAATCTGAAATATAAAATTTAAAAGTTCAATATAAAAGGGATTTTGAAAGTTTTTGTGCATCTTTAGCTAAACAATGTTGTATTCCCTCACGTCAGAAGAGCTCTAAAGCAGCCCATAGCAACCAATCCCTCAATTACAAAGAGCTTTGTCAAAGCTATGTGTGTCACAAGGTACCCGAGTACTCAGAGATTATGGGGTAATCCCATCTCAGTCCCATGGTAATGAAAAAATATGTGTTCAGGCATTGTGCCCTCCAGCAGCAGCAGCAGCTGAACCAGCCAATTCAAGACTAAAAAACAAGCAGGCCTGATCTTTTTTACCTCATTCCTGTACATTCAGCTCACAGCCCAGCTCCATGCGCACACCTGCTTCAGCAAACTCCCAGGGAGCCCATTTTAAACATCTACACAACCCCCCTCCCTGTTCATTGCAGTGCTTCTCAGAGATTAAAAAAAGTTCAGTTTTACATTTTTGAAAGTTCTCCTGGACATAAGCAGCAAGCCCATTTTGAGGCTATGAGGAATGAGCAAAACCAGGGAAGACATTAGGAAGTGAGAATGAAACAACCTGGAGACACACTGGGTATGTACAAAGGTTCCAAGAGGTGCCAGAGGGACATAAACTATTAATCCATGAATTAAGACTAAATCAAAGCTAGCGAATGTCATGTGGGACCAATAAAGAATGGACAGAAAAGTTGATTCGCCTTTCAGCAGAGCTCTGGATCTATGTTCCTGTGTATTTGTCAGGTAGCTTTCCAGAGAAAGCTGCTATGACGAAGCATCCTCCGCAGTGTTATCTACAGCAGTCTCCTTCTCATGCCTTCTGAACCCTCACTCTCTATAATGTAAGGAAGAGAACAGCCCAAATTAAACAAGCAGGCAGTTCGCCCTTACCAGTTTGAATAAATGACAGCTCTGCCTAGCGATATCAGAACCCAAATCTATATTAAATTTTTACCAATATCTTTTAGAGCAGCAGTTTCATTTACTGAAAAAACAGGAGGAAATAAAAGAAGAAAATTAATTATAAAGGTTTGAGTTCACTCTGCAAGGAGCAAAGTACCCCAGCCAAACAGTTGTCAGACAATGCAGAAGACACGTGGGACGTTGCAAGACAGTTTGCAGACGAAGAATATGGCAGAGCAGCTCAGAATAAAACAATCCAACTCCTGCAGATGAAGAAAGAAGTACTAACTGGACAGTATAATCAATGTGAGGTCAAATGGAAAAACTCCATCATTTGTTTTTGGTGCTATGTATTCATTCAGAGACTAGGCCAGTATTCCACGAGGAAGCAGAACTTGTTTGGGGGATATGGAGACCAAAAAATGAAAATTCTAAGATAAGCTCAAAAGTGTATTCTTATTTTGCTCCTACTACTGAAGCACAAGATTCACAACTTGAAAAATTGTCATACTACATGCAAAAGCATGATCCCTGGTATTTCACCTGCTTCATCTCGAGCAGATATACTAGAGCAGAACAGCCAGGCATCCTAGGGCAAGTTTCTACAAACCTTGTAAAATTGTTAGGAAAGTCTGGCCCTTTAAA
This sequence comes from Turdus rufiventris, assembly GCA_013186435.1. NCBI lineage: Eukaryota > Metazoa > Chordata > Aves > Passeriformes > Turdidae > Turdus > Turdus rufiventris. The sequence continues at coordinate 12,573,815 of PYHW01009486.1, forward strand.
CTATTCCTATATCAGTTTTTCACTGAAGCAAATTATGTGTAGAAAAACTTCTTTGAATTAAATACAAAACAAATATTCAATTATCTATAATGTTTTGAAAAAGATTTGTTTGAAAGTTTTCAATTTTTAAAAAATTGTAAATATTTATTTCCCAGTTTGAAATTAAAAATAAAATATCTTTAAAGATTTTCCATTTTTATCAGTTTTCATCTTTTTTTTTTTTGCCCACCCTATTATGACATAATGGTTAGAAACTTTATTTGGGAGGGGATGTTTGTTACCTGTTTTTAATTTTGAGGTTAATTTCTATAAAATTTTGAGACACTGCAGCAAACAAAGGAGGAATGAAGATCCAAATGAAAAAAAAAGTATATCATTAACAGGTAGCAGCAGCTCTAGGTAACTTTTACAAGACTGAAATTAACACATGTAATGATTACAGAGCAGTGACAGCATGAAAGAAGGCTTTTATAGGCTTAAGATCCTTTCAATAATAAAAAAAACACTTCACCCAGAATTGAAAAGGGAGAAGGCTTCAAAATTTCTTCTTATATTTTAAAATGTTTTTACTTGGAAGTTCTTGTGAATTTCCCAGAAATTCACAAAGCACTACAGTTCAAGTGGTGTAGTTCAAACAAAATTACATATTTGCCCAAAATCAACCACCCTGTTACCACCTTTATAAATAACCTAAGATCATCGAAGAACATCCATATTTCCTCAGTATTTTACTCTCTCTTTGTAAAGCAAGCAAAGCAGAGACATTAAAGAGAAAAGCTCACATTATTTCTTTCTACAAAATATTAATCCTAAAATGTCCAGGAAAATGGAGAAGAGAAAAAGTTTAATTCCTTGCAGTTATGTATTAAAAGCATTTCTATCATTAATACATCTTCAGTTTTAAACATCATCATCTGGAAAGTAAGGAAGTAAATACATGTGCAAGTAGTTCTCACCTTTAATGAGATGTAATAGCATTGAAAGATGTGGCATTCCAGATATACTGGCGATCTATATCGCTTGAATTTATTATTTCATTCTACTTGAATCTATTTCTCTGACTTTAAGAGCTGAAAGTAGGGTTTATGTTTGCAACCCACCTTCAGCAGAACTTAAGACAGTGGAAATCATAGCTATGGTCTGCATGAGGAACAGTAGGACTTCTCTTCAAGTGACAGGATGTGCCAGAATGATTTGTGAGAGGGCACATGAAACCAGGTATCTTGTACTAATTGGAGGTCTTTCCATTTCACTTCTTGACTAAAACTGCCAGGCTCTGCTTCCTCTGTCATAGTTTCCTTCTGTTCAGCCTGATAACATAAATCTACCTTTCTCTTTACTATTCTTATTATAAGCAAATATCATGCTTAATTAGCTAGATGATTTCATTTTATAGTATGTTTAAAATTGTGGGGGTTTTTAGTACAAGTTGCAACTTCATTGAGGACAAGACTAGATTCTCATATGTATTTTTTGCCAGATCACTGTAGTGATGACAGCTCATATAATCTTCTCCCTATAATATTTTTTAAGATTATTATGGTAGGTGGACTATATTTTTTAGTTGGCTACATGAAAGAAGACATGACCTGAGGAAAACCCTCAGAGAAGCTCTATTTTTCTCGTAGGTTTTGTCTTGCCACATTAAGACTTAGGTAATACTAAGACAGTTTTTTAGACTGACAGGTCAGCTACACTCACCTATAAACTTCTATTTCTATTTTACATGTGCAGTTTTATGTTTTTCCTTATATGAGAAAAATTTTGCTTAAAATAGAAGGTTAAACACCTCCTCAGTTCCAGCTTCTCACTTATGTATCTAATGACACCTTGACACTACATTTATCCAGTAAATGGATGTGTTTTATATGCAAAGCTGTAAAATAATCCTTTCCATTCCAAATGAATGATAAAAATAGATTTCTCAAAATGCTTTTTTTTTTTTCATAAATCAAACCAAGAAGTTTCCTGTTAATAATTTCATTCTGTTATTTTCATCCTCTAGCAGAAGAAAAACCTCTGAAAATGCTTTTAAATTTAAAAAAAATTATACTGGAATTCAATTGAAATGCAGCACACTGCATAAAACCATGATAAAGGATGGATCCTGTTAAAAAAGGAGCAATTCACTTGTCTACTTTTTCGTCCCATCTCTCACAGAGGTTCAGGTGGGCCTTCACATTAGCAGCAAGCAAGGAAAACATGGCTAGTTGAAGGGGACCCTTCCATCAAACAGAAGTGCAGAAAGGAGAAACTCCCCTACAAAAGGCAGGTGGGCACAGCACACCCACAGCACACACACCTTGCAGCACTGGCACTGGCAACTCCCACAGCCAGCCTGCTCCACCACAACCCCTTCCCCAAAACCTCCCACCCACTGCTTCCTTCACGGTTTTCCTCTCTGCATATTTCAAAAGTCTTGCACGGACTCAAATCTTTTGGGGCAATAAATTGATTGTTCATCATATTTTCTGACAGAAAAGACACCTGAGCAGGACCGCAGAGGGTGGCAACTGGGCTCTCAGTGGCAGGTGCCCAGAGGCTGGTCTTGCCTGTCACTTGAGAAGTCAGACCACAGGGCTGAAGGAAGGTTCTCCTCCTTCTCCCTGAAAGTTGCAGCTATTTCCCAGCAGCAACCTGATCCACAAGGATCCTTGGCTCCATATTCTGCGAAGTTCATTTGGAGAAATAAGGGTTTTGCAAAACAGGCCTCTCACCTGAGCTCATACAGAGCTCATCCCTCCTAGGTAGCCTTGCTGCAATCCATGTGGATAGTGAGCTCAAAGGACAACTGGATTACTCTCAGAGGCTGTGTGTCCTAAACCTCAGATGTGTTTCCTTGGTTACAACAGAAGGGGGGTTTTTGCATTTCCTTGAAATGGCCTAGCTGTCACCAACACAGACATTCAGAAATGCATATTAATAAATGGCAAGAAAATATGTTTGCCATTATTCTCTCCAAGTGGCTTGCCTGTTTTTCCCCACTGCAGAAGCACAGCGTATGGTTGCCTCAAGAGTGGGAGTTATCAGCCAGCCTCATCAACCACCTCCAAAGTATTGCCATTTCAATTTCCTCTCCTGTTTCTTGATACACCCTGGCACAGCCACTCAGAGCAACTCTGTGTCTGCAGCTGTGTCAGCAGCTGTTGTGTGCACTGGAGCTCATCAATCTTAGAGCCAGTACATCAGATTAAAAAGGAACACAGGCATGCAAGGGAAATTGTTAATTGTGAAGCTGAAGCACTTTCCCTATTCCTCTTAATATCAGAGTGGTGGGTGTTACAGCTTTCTTTAACAGCTGGCACATTGCTGTTTGAGACATCACTGGACAGTGACCATGATTGTCCAAAGGCAGCTGACTACTCAGACACATCACTGCACAGCACCAGCAACCTCCACACATCTGGTAAAACACAATACACTGCACAAACTCCTACTGGGTACATCCTACTTGCTTCTTCCCAGCTCCTTCCAAAACATTAACTGAAAAAGAACAGCATCAAACTTGATGAGAGAAAGGAATAGGAATTACAAGGAATTATAAGGCACACTGGATTATAAGGTGCACCTCCAGGAGTCAGCAAAATTTCGACCTTTTCCCATATATAAGGCACACCGGACTATAAGGTGCACCTTTTTTTTTGCAGCGAGGATCCTTGCCGCGTGCAACAGAGTAATGAATTACTAACGGAATCACGCAACCGCGGGGTTTACTGGCAGGTGCTCAATTTGCAAACATTTTTCACAGTCTGGTGTAACCTTTAAATGCAGCCCCAAGCACCTTCACTGTGTGTGGGCCCCAGCACTCCCACCAGCCCCATGCCACTCCGGGAGCCCTGCGCTGCCCCAGCATCTGGGTGCCCCACGAGGTGCCGGGAGCCCTGCACTCCCCCGGAGCTCCTGGAGCCAAGTGCCACTCCAGCGGCCCTGCGCCACCCCAGGCTTTTTCCCCATGCCAGCGCTGCCCCGATGCTGCCAGGCTTACCCTGTGCTGGCACTGCCCTGGCCCGGCTCTGCCCCGATGCCATAGGGCTCACCCCGCGCCGGCACTGCCTCGATGCCGCCGGCTTTCCCCCCCTGCCTGGGCTGCTCCGCTGCTGCCAGCTTTCCCCCCACACCAGTGCTGCCCCAATGCTGCTGCCAGTTGGGCTCTGCTTGGCTCGGGGCTGTTGTGGGATTGCACGTTCGGGTTGGCAAATTTCCAAACTTTGTCCATATATAAGGCGCACCGGACTGTAAAGTGCATTTCTGGGTTCGGACCAAAATTTTAGTCAAAAGGTTGCACCCTATAGTCGAGAAATTACTGTACATTACGACTGTCTGTGTTGAATTTACTTTGGGGAAATCAAATTACGTGCTTCTTGTGCACACCATCTTTTTGTAGTGGCAATTTAATAAAATAAAGTTTCGAAAATTCACTTGTATGCAATCCAGCTGGCTTGTAAGAATAAGTTCATAATTCATCATTCCTTCCTTAGACCATTCTGTCACTTTAAAAATTCCAAATTAATATTGGGCAATGGATATTTGCATAATGGTTAATGTGTACAAGGATGCATCTTAGAGCTACCATTATTAAGTACAGTAATTTCAAGACTATAGGGCACACCAGATTATAAGGCGCACTTCGGGGAGTCGGCAATTTTCGCAACTTTGTACATTATATAAGGCAGACCGGAGTATAAGACGCACTGGGGTTTTTTTGCAGCAAGGAGCTGTGCTGCGCCAACAAAGTAACATATTAGTAACGGAATCATGCAGCTCAGGGCGGCTCGGAGCTACCCGTAGTCTGGGGCAGTTCAGGGTGGCCCAGGGTTTCTGTGGCACGGCCGCAGCTCACACTTCCAGGTTGGCTCAGGTGGCCTCCCGCTCCCTCCCTTCCCGCACAGCTCCTGCCAGGCTGGGGCTGCAGGCTCCCTGCCCCCTTATGTGGCTCCTGCCGGGCCGGGGCTGCTTGCTCCAGCCCCACCTCTCAACACCACCCCCTCTTGCGGCTCCCACTTCTGGAATGGAAAATTTCACAACTTCATCCATATATAAGGCGCACCAGACTATAAGGCGCAATTCCGGGTTCTGGCCAAAATTTTAGTCAAAAGGGTGTGCCTTATAGTCATGAAATTACTGTAGTCACAGAATAAATAAACACAACAATGCTTCATTTCGTTATATTCTTTCCTTGTTTACTGTTTATTGTTTCATTATTTTTTATTCTCTGCAGTCCCACTTGATTTTCATTAGAAAAATGAAACTATATTGATATTCTATTTAAGACACACCTTTTTTTTTTTTATTTGCATTCTCAGAGGTTTTTTTGAGTGCTATCCCACAACCACAGAAATTAAGTTGACTCCGAAAACAAAGAGAAATACACTGTAACACATGAATGATATAGTATTGGCTATAGATTTTTCAGTGTTTGTGACTGAAATTTTAGCTGAAACTGTGTGTACAAAATGGTGTTGCTTTATAGGTAGCTGATTGCTTGTGTTGTGCCTGACAACTGCTTCCTACCAGCATTAGCTGTATGCTAATTCCAGTAAGCATAGTGCTCATGAACAAGCCAAATGAACTTACATTTAGTACAAAATCCTAGAAAGCAGAAACCCTTATTTTCCTTCTGGAAATCTTAGCTCTCATGGCTAGCAGGCAGAGGGCATGTTCTGTGCAAACTCTGTTTTTCTTGTGGATCTCAAACATTTACAGGTCTCTGTGTTACCAGCCACACACCTCTGCAGCAGGACAGCTCAGTGAGGACAGTGCTACACTTCCACTGTGATATGCAAGGAGCAGCAAGTCTCTGTGAAACTGCACAAATAAATCTGCTCATTTTCCTTGAAGAAATTTTATTATCCCTGCTGATTTTTTTTTTTTTGTTTGTTTGTTTGTTTGTTTTTGGTTTGTTGGTTGGTTGGTTTTGGTTTCTAAAACTTTTGCTTGTCTTGTTTTAAGTGAAATAAGATTAAAACCACAACGTTGTGTGTTAAAATACCAAAACATCCTCACTGATTAAGCCTGCTTTTGTTATGAATATTAGGGGCTGTGGCATCTGCCAACCAAAGAGTTTAATCCTGCCTAGCTGGCACAGGATTTTTGTTGCTATTTTTGTATCCTGATTGCGCAGCTGTTACCTGTTGTAGTCATACTCAGTACCCCACATAAATCTGTGACAAATTTAAACCAGAACTTTTGGTCTAAACATAGAAACTCTGCCAGGACCTTTCTTCTAAGATAGTTCAGACTGGGTTTAATGTAGCAGAAAGCTGTAGTTTACACTCCATACCAATAATCAACAGGGAATACAACAACAACAACAACAACAACAAATATCTCTAAAGATTTTTTGAAAAAGAATAGTTTAATTACACATTTTCTGCAAAGCTGATTCCATTATCGAGAACAACAGGTATTGTCTGCTCTGTTTTTTATACACAAGCACAAATTAGCTCTAGCTTAAGTGCACTAAAGGTAACAGCACATGGAAAACTGATGCACAGTTTTCTTCATCAGTAAAAATGTGAGCATGATGTATTTTAGTAACAGAGTTATAAAAATTTTATCATAGATCAAGCTGATGAAAACATTACTTTTTTTCAAAACCTCTCTACTATGTCAAAATGTTAAAACTCTAACATTTATTGAATTAACAATCTCAGTAAGAACATCCCACAGACAAAAAAAAAAGTGATAAGGGAAAAAACATAAAAGTAATAGAAGGACAAATGCTAATTTTGGAAAGGTAAACCTGTTCAGAGAGATGAGACCTCGAAAATTAGGCAAGGTTTAAATTTTTCTGAAACTTTAGGCATTAAAATTTTCCACACCCAGATTGTATTAAAATAACTTAGATCTTCCTGGGAAATCAAGATTTGAATAAAGTTTAGGCAATATCTGCTTCTTATAGAGTCAATTTTAAGTCTTTATTAATATCATAATTATTTATGATACTGTAACTATCTGGAACTTGGCAATTCTATTTTAAACATAAACCTCTTCAAATGTTGTGTGTTAATACCATGAGATATAACAATTAGCAAGCAATATACCAAGAACACAATTTCCTACAAAAAAATTTACTGCAATTTTATCAAACCAATACCTGCCTTTTTTCAGGAACATTTCTGTGAAGTTAATAGTAATATTTTTTACTTTAAATCATTGTCAGTCTTCTTTCAAGGCTGATACATATTATCATACTGTGTTATAATGCTATGAAGAAACCACAGACTGTTTCAATTACCACTAAACTCCGTCTCACTTTCCAGAATTGTATTCTCTTCCCCTGTGGACTTGTACTAAAACCAACTTGTGTTGAAGAACCCCATTTTCCATCTTGTATCTTACTTATGTGTTTCATCTCAGAGCTAATGGGTACTTTGTGAATCAATATAATAACTGACCTTGTGAACAAGGTGCAGAGACAACTGAAGGCAAGTATTTAGTTGTGCATCCCAAGTTTTGTCACACACGGTGCCCCTAGATTCAAGCACAGTTTGCAGAATATTGAGGTTTGCCTGAGCTGGACTGAGAACAACATAAAAGTAGTCCTTTGCACTCAAGACTACAGCATGTCTATTAATCATCTTTCTGGAAATGCTATGCTAAAGCTAACTTTCTGTTATCTTCCATATCCTGCACCATCTTACTTTATTTCCATCCTTTTTCCTTGGCAATAACAGTGCACACCTGCTGTTGATCACAAATTTCTACCCAGGTACTTTGGTTAAGGCTGGGTAAAGAGCAACAGGGCTCATGACCTTGGGGTGACCTGACAAACTAGAAAGTCCCTGGATCACATGCAGGGGAATGAAACTGTCTTGAAACATATTTTTAAAGGTTTTAAAACCCAAAAGTGCAAGATACAAAACACCAGAGCTAACATGAGGAAAACTATCTTTTCTCAACTTGGAAAATATTACCATTAGGATGGGCCCAGTTTGAGCTCTCCTTGAATTGCAGTTGGACTGAACATCAACTGACTCACCCTTTGAGCAAGGATATCCTTCAAGGTTAAAATTCTTTACATGAGACCAAAATACCTTTGCTCAAGGTGGAGAGAGCCTCAGTAAGTGACTGATAGCATCCTGAATTAATACTACATTATTACTAATTCAATGAACCACTCTAACTTGATTCTGACTCAGTTTTTCTTTCTATGTTTCTTCCATACAGTAGCCAATAAGATGAATCTTGCCATCAAGCTTATTAAATCTTTTCAAAGCCGTTAAAATTTCATAAATTCCATTAAATTTATTGAATTCTATCAAATTATTATTTTACCTTCATAAAACATATTGTTTCTTTTGAATGAGGTGTATTCCACTCACCTGCAAAACCAGGAAACACGTTCCCTGTTTTGAACAGATTATAGTTGAGGCAAAAAATCAGTAATGATTGAAATGTTTGCCCAGCTGAAGTAATTCCGAATTTTGCTCCATTTTTCCCTTTTCTGAAAATTATAATGTCTGCAATAGTTTTAAAGCTCAGCAGATTGCAGAACTAGTCACAATTTTTTTTTTTCTGCAGAGTGAAGTACCTGCTCTGTCTTCAGTTGTGTGGCTCCTCAGATTAAAGATAATATACATATTTCCTTCCCTTGGCTGCATCTTTATGAAATGCAGTGCATCCTTCAGCATCACATACCAAGTGCAAACAATACATCTAACAAACCTTACCTTCTTTGTTTGGAAAAATATGAAAGATGGAAAAAGTTATCAGCAAACTTACATTTTTTAAATCATAAGACTTTTTTGTATCATATGATCATGATTATATCATGTGATCTATATAGTCTACTAATACTATGTGATATAAAGGTCATGGGACAATTACAGTAATTTCATTATCATAAGCCGCACCATTTTGACTAAAGTTATGGTCCATACCCATAAGTGCGGCTTGTATTTTCAGAAATTTTCAAACCTGGAAGTGAGAGCCTGCAGCAGCCCCGAGCCAAGTCAGAGCCCGCACGGCCCCAGCGGTGGGGCGGTGCTGCCAATCTGAGACTGTGATATTTCTCTGTATTTTTTTCAGTGTTTTCAGTCTTGTGTGGCTGCGCGGCTGCCCGGCAGCCCACCCATCCGAGCAGCTGAGTGGCTGCCTTTTTCCCTACCCATCCAAGCGGCTGCCCTGCTCCCTGCCCACCCAAGTGGCTGAGTGGCTGGCCAGCTCTCCACCCACCCAAGCGGTTGAGCAGCTGCCCGCCCACCCAAGCGGCTGACCGGCTCCCCGCCTGCCCAAGCGGCTACCCGATTGCGCGGCTGAGCAGCTGTTTAAAGGCAGCACGGATGCATTGGTAATGCTTTCAAAATGACCACTCTATTGTTCGTATCTTTTTCTGCTCGTAAATAAAACTTGTAAGGTACGCTGCCACAGCTATTGTATGTATCTTTTTTCACTTGGAAATAATGTTTCCAAGGTCAGCACCTGCCAGTAAACCCCGTGATCCTGCGATTCTGTTACTAGTTGGCAACTTTGTGAATGTTCACTGCAAACGAAAGTGCCGCTTACAATCAGGTGTGGCTTATAATCGTGAAATTACTGTACATAATAATTTTGATGGGTTGATTGTGCATGCTTAAAAGCATTTCCACTGTCTGCAGCAAAATTTATTCTGATATTTTCTATCTATAAATATTCTTGATACACAAAAGAGCTCACAAATACTACAAGGACAGTGAAAAGCTCTAGAATTAATAATGCAAATATGAAAAAAATTACTAATGGAAACACAGTTTCATTATTCTAACTACAATCAGACTCAGTGTGCAATTTCTAAAACCCTAACACCCAAGAGATCATATCAAGTATAAAGAGAGAGTTGAGATCTCATTTGAACTTCACTTTTCCTACTGTGTGTTGATTTTTCTGGTTTGAAATTTCAAATCCTAATTTTCAAAAATGCTATTTCCAAGTACTAATGTCATATTTCACCTCAGCAGTGAACTGCTGAATCCTTCCAAGAGCACACATCAATAAGGCAAAATAAATCTACAATGGAATCCCAGAACAGAGAGTTAATCTCTTTTTATAAAATATTAATTAAATTTTATAAATATATATATATATATTACATATAAAAACTATAAGTTTCCATATTTGCGTGCACACTGTTAATTTTAATATCTGGGTTTTTTTAAAACACATTACTTCATTACCATGCATGTGTCATTCAACGAAACTGCCATGGAAAAGTGCTTTGTTATACATTTTCTCAGGTTTTTGGAAGCCTGACCTGAGGTACTTATAAAAAGAATGCAAGACACTAATAATTCCACTGTCATGCCACTATAACCCCTAGTCTGAGATTCAGCTACTGTGACCATTATGGCACATCTATTCATCCTTGGCTTAGCTTTATTTAAAAAGCAATTATTGAGCTGTGACAGAATATAAAAAAGATAAATCCAGGCAATATATGAAACATTAAAAAGAACCCTAAAAAAAACCAAGTAGTGTCTTATGGAGTAAGTAGTAAAATGCAACATAAACAGGATAAAGGAAACATTATGAAGGAAAAAACAGAGCTTATGTGGCAATTAAACAAGGCTGAGGATCCCCATGTTTCAGGCTCAATGAAGATTAATACATACAAAATACCTGCATCTGAACTATGAAACTCCTACAGTGATGAACATGGCCCTATGTGGGCATTGTCACAAATAAAGAAATTCAAGATGCAGCTTTCCACCCAGACAAAACTGCATGCTCCTATGGTCTCACTTGAAAAACCTGTGCATTTTCTTTCCTATCTTTCCTACCTGTGAGCACACCACATGATTCCTACAAAATTATGTAACTATTTTGTTCTGTGGTTCAACAAAGATTCAGAAGAAACTTTCTGTTAGTTGATTTGTTTGTTTTTTAAATAGACATCGCTACTTCAGAGCAAGTGTTTCCCATATTATTTGCATAATGTCAATCCTGGAAAAATTGTGTGTCTCTCACATGAGGTCATACTTAACAGCAGGTTAATCAGCTTTCAATTTGCCACATGCCACACCTCCTTTGTCAGTTCCTGTATTTGTTCAATTATGACAAGTTTTATATAGGTTTATAGATACTAAAAATCTATTTTTAATTTTTTCCTTTGCCATTTTTCCCCCAATAAAAAGACAAAATCCAAGGCTTATAAAACAAGAATAAAAGCCCTTAGTAAAACATTTACAAATCCATATAAAATAATTGTTACTTAATCCAGGAATTGTTTATGGCTATTTCTTGCCTTGGTAATCAAGGATTCTAATTATAAATTTAATATCAAAAGAGTAACTAAAAGAGAGGCAGGTGGGTTTGGGTGGTTGTTATGCCTTTTTACCATCAGTAATGCTGTCATAGTTTTTTGGGCTTCCAGTTTTATTGGCAAAAGAAGTCCCTAGTGCTCATTATCTGACTTTCACTGGTGTTTATAAATTAATCAAAAATACATTTAAAATAATGACTGTTGCTTCCAATAGGACTCATATTTCAACTTATTTTCTGATGATCAGCACAAAGCAAATACTGGCCTAGCTTTGGAGTGAAACAAAATTAATGAGACATTAGGAACTGATCAAGAAAGATTCCACACAGACTTCTTTTCCTAATGTGGAAAGCCAAGCATGTAAATTTTATTCTATTGATAGAACTGCTCCTTTCCCAGGAGACCACAGCTGCCAGCTTGGGAAGGCAAACAGCACCGGAGTGCACAAGGATCACAGTGAGAGAGAGACTGGATTTCAGCTGAAGGCAACACAGAGAGGGGGAGTGGGAGGAGCCCAGGACTCCTGACGATCAGAACATTGTCCTTCAGGCTCTCTCCATCATTTTCCATTGCCCTGGGATCTCTACTAAGAAGTGAAGGCATAGCACAGCAGCAACGAGACTCAAGTGTACCTGGAGCCTTCCCTCCACTGTGATTACTGTACCATTTTCCCAGCCACCCCATTTTACCTGCTCCAGGTCTGCACTCCCAGACGGATACATCAAAGTTTTTTTGTCAGCAGGATACCTTTCTGGCAACAGCAGAAAAAAGCCCAAACACTTCAAATCATTAATAATTTTGTTATACATATACAAGAAGATAATTGTGATGGAAACAAGACAATAAATTGAAAAGTGCCTAAGGTGGCACCATTTCATTCATCTATCACTAATTGATTTTTAAAATAATGTCTTATAATTTCCCCCATTTAAAGGAGAAATATGTGAGCTTAGTTCCCAGCAGCTTCCTAAAGCTTGCTCTCAGATCCTTATTCTCATTTTAAAATCCTAAACTGCATTTATGCTGAACACAGAAACATCTAAGTTGTTTTCTCTGGCATCCATCAGCTGAGAACTGGATCAAGTCTATATATCTCAATTTAGCAGAAATTTCTGTAGTAGAATAAATTATAATACATGATAAATAATAATAATATTATTTTTTTAATATTCACTTGGAAGACAAGGAGACCAGAATAGTGATAACCTACAGTCTTCTGTAGTTTTTACCCTTCTTTCCACCTTAAAAAATACAGAGCTAGAATAGACATTACAAAATAGGTTGACTCAAAAAAACCCTTGAAAAACTACTAGTCCACAACAAGGGCAACTTCAGTTATCACTTATCCCCAGTTTTTTCACAAAAAAAGCAAGCTTTGTGATCTATCCTTAAGAGTTCCTGTTCTAATGCCCTGGAAATAAGGGAGCCATAGGACTGGACAGTAAAATAAAGATTGCACTTCCTTCTTCTGTTCTGTGCTGTATTTACAAATATATACCATATACTCACTTCTCATGCCATACCAGATAAAAATTAGTAATGATCATGTACCAAGGCAACATTTTAGAGTACATCAGAACCTCCAGCATGCCTTCTCACTAGACCAGCAGTGTTTTTAAAGTGGGTTTGTTGCTTTTCATACACTGTGTCCTTTCAAGGTATTAGCCATCATTCCAGGTTTTCTTTTTGGTCAGACAGGACTGTTGCTGACAACTGTGAGATTTAGCATCAACTCTTTCAGTATTGTAATGCCTGAGCATGGGCATTTAATGGAATCTTGGCATCAGTAAAAGTACAGCAACATCCACACTGTCCTAATAAATATTTAGAATTGGCATTAGCATAAATTTAAAGGTCAGCTGTAAGAATTTCAAGAGAAATTTGACAAAAAATTTAGAAGAAACACTCTGTACAGACTTGTTGGGGGTTGGGGGAGTTTTTACTCTTTCCCTCGGTGGAGAAAAATTTTTTTCCATTAGCATGTTAAAGGAACCTGGCCGGGCAACTCCCTGGTTTCTAATTACTCAAGACAAAACAGGGGGGTGGGGAGGAATAGCTGTAAGTGGCTTTGTCCTTTCGAGGAGCCACTCGCTCTCGCTGGCCCGAACGTGGAGGAGAGAACTTCCTTTTTTCTCTGTGGTGTGACCAGGTCCTGCACTCCGACACTGCTACAGCTTCCTGCTTCTGAGAACAGTGTTGAGAACCAGGAGGCAAACGGTGAGCAGAAGTTTTTTTCCTTCACCCTTCTCCCACCTGGGACCGCCCTGTCGCTGCCACCTGCCTGCTCCTGCAGTTCCCGCAACTAAGAATAAAGCCATTCTGCCCCGCTCCACCGGGACCATGTGGAGGAGGAGGGTGTCTGACTGGAAAAAGGATGAGACTGAGTTTCATTCTGTTTTGTCACTGACTTTTTTCATAGCTGATGTTGTTCTTGTTTTGTCTTGTAGATATATCAGTAAAGAACTGTTATTCCTAAACCTATACCTTTTGCCTCGGAGCCCCTTAATTTCCAAATTATAGTAAACTGGGAGAGAGGGGATTGTCACTCTCGATTTTGGGAAAACACTCTTGCTTTTTTTTTTTTTTCTGGCAATACTGTCCCCTAAACCAGGACAGATCTTGGTGCCCAATGTAGGGTAGAGAAAAAAGGAATAACAGTTCTTCAGTTGCCTAAGATTGTCTTTTTTTGTGCTAGAGAAACTGATCTTACCTAATTTCAGAAGTTACAGTCCATAGGCATGTATACCCTTAGCATGTACTGAGGACTACCCACCCTTATAAGCTGATTCTGAACAGTCATACCCTTTCCAAACCACAGTGCAAATCGAAGCATGTGAGATGAACATTAAACATTTGCACATGTTTATGCACAGTGATTCTTAATTCTTGTCAACAAAGTTTATTACAAATTTCTACTGCTGAAATAATGTGAAATTTGCAGCTGTCCGTGAAAGTATGGGGGCTTAACTCCTAGTATGTTAAATACCATGCACATATATAATGGCACATAGTCTCCAAAACAAAGTTCATAATCTGACAGTCTGATCCATGGTGAGCTGCAATGAAGTCCTAGAGAAATGAAGAAAAGATGAAAGTTAGGAAAACAAGAGAACAGCTAAGCACTTCTGAACAGACAGTGCAGTCTGTACTAAGCTATTGGTATCACTGTGAAATGTCATTAGATTGCACCCAGACAGATATTTTCCTTGTCATTAAATGCAGCTTTTTTTGTATACTGACTCATATCCATGTTCTTTTGAAGAAAACTTGCATTCTGAGACACTTACAGAGTCTTTCTGCACATTTCTCCACCAAACACGTTTTTTATTCCTTGAAGAGTTCACTGAGTATCATGACGTCAGGAGCAACTAGACCATGTGCAGCACTTACGAGTGAAGTTTCAAGGAAATTACCTTTTTTTCTTTTTTTTTAATTTATGCACGAATTTTGTTAAAAAATTTGGAATGTAATTGCTTTCCTCCTGAAGATGTTCACTGGAAGGTACAGTAGTACTTTATTTTAAAAGAAAACACATGGAGAAGTAGAGGTTTGTTTAACAATTCTATGTATTTTAATCATTTAAGATATTATAATAAGGCTCCTTAACTTCTTCAAAAAAATTAAGAAAGCCAAATTATTTTCTAGATTGCAAATCATCTTCTGAGTGCTAACCACTTCAGCTGTCTACTGATCTCAGCAGCCTTTTAGCAAGCAGTGCCCTGTTTCACCACAGAAACAACTCCCTTGTTTGCTCAGCACAGAATTCCCCCCTCTCCTTAGCCAAACTTCTCAGATACCTAAATGCAAAGTGGAATTAAAGAAATTCTATCCTTGAAAATTGGACTTGGAAAGTCTCCTTTGGAAGATGAATGCTTCTAAAGGAATAATAAGCTGTTAAAAAAATCCCCCAAAATCCAAGACTGAGTTATGCACACCCCAAGCTAGAGGCCCAGAGGTGAACTCCACTGAGCAGCATCTCACCCTAGCACACTGCTCAGCGTCTTGGGTTTAACTTTACAGGCTGTGGGTGCAGCTACTGCATGAAAAGACGTGTGCTCTCTCAGTTTACCTTTCACAAAGGCTGGACAAGATTCCCCGGTTTGTTACCATATTATGTTCTGCAGAAAGCTTCTAATTTAGCAATCAATTTCAAAATGAAATAAGTGGATTAAATACACTAGTTTTATATCATAAAATAGAAATAAAATTGTAAATCTGGAAAGAAAATTACAAAGACATTTCTTAAAATTTTCTCTCTTATCTCAGCCTGGGTGTACCTGTTGCTGGCCTAACAGTCAGGAAAGATTTAATCTTCTTGAACCCTGGAGGGATATGATTACACTAATTTGTAGTAAATTACAGAAAACAAACCATTAATTTAATCCTGTGTCATGATTTTTTATTCTTTAATAACTACTTTCCAGGATAATGGTTTCATGGACCTTGGAAAGCAAATTTGCTCACTTAGCCGCCACAAAACTAGATTTTAAAAACTTTTCTTGCAGGATGAAAACAGCTGGGGGAAGGGAGCTTAAATGTCTTCCTCTAAGCTTGGTTCCATCAGAGTCCTGGCAATCCATCAGTTGTACAGCACTGCTGTGCTGTGTGTGCATGAAAGCCAGAAAGCAAGAAAAGTATTCATTTACCTTACAAGCTAATTAAAAATGAGTTATTGGCAAGATGATGAACATGAAAAACCAGCTGTAAAAATATTTCCACTTGGATACAGGAAATAGTTCCTTTCCCTTCAAATACAATGAAGATCTGGCAAAAAGTATTTTTTCCTCTATAAATGTGGTCACGTCACATGGCAGTCATGGTACTTAAAAGTGGGGAGAACTAAACTCTGAGTCACTCTGCACCAGTACAAATTTCTGCAAAAGTACCCAGCTAGGATGTAATTATACGAGGTTCATGTGGTTTTTAGTTTGTGAGGGTTTGTGTTGGATTTTGAGGGGTTTTTGGTTGGGGGTTGCTGCTTGTCTGTTGGGTTTGGGTTTTTTTTTTAATGGGGATAACGCTACTCCAGTGATTCTGTAGGTGTCCTTTAGGAAACAGTTAACCTCTATGCTCCTGGCCCTAGCAGATCATTGTCAAGATAAATTAGGTTTAAGTGACATAAGCATAGCCACCCTCAGATTTTAAATTTCTGACTTTACCCAATGCAGAGGAACTCCCTTAAGGAAAAGAGAACTGACTCAATTTTCACCAGAAAAAGTGAGGCCACAGAGGATCGAGTCTTTGAGGATTTAATCACACAGATTTTCAGGATGAAGAAATACTGAAGCTTTAGTCCTTTTATTTTCCTTTAGTATATTGCAGTGGCGACAATCACTTACATAACACTGCTTTTTCCACCAAGAGGCCATGTACCAATTCAGGTTTTAAAAAGTTCTTGTTCCGTTTTTCATGCCCCATTATTATGATAATCGTCTTTAATATATTCAGCTACCATATATTTAGGACTTTCATTAAGAGTACTAGTCCATGAGGAGATTTCTATTCAGTGCATAGATCATAAAAAAATGAAACATCAGAGATAATTTTTCAAGCAAGCCAAGGTCTTTAATAATACAGCCAAACAATACTCTATATACACTGGAACCCTCTTTTCATTATCTTTGTATGAAGAACACTGACATCTTCTCGTTTTTCCCAGTGACATGAATCCTGACACCAAAAAATTCTGAAAACTCTCCCCCATATATTCTTGCTTTGATGAAGCATTTCCTTTGAAGTTCTGTTCTGTGAGTACTTTTGAACTGTGGTCAATTTGGCATAATTAAACAATGTATTATATTTATGTATGCCAATTATCTCACTCAAAGTCAATGAGCCAACTAAAATTACCTCAGCACTTGGGATCAAACCTCTGTTTTGGAAGAATGGAGGTCATTTGCCCTTTCTTGAGAGGTGCATTTGTGAATGTGAGATCAGAAGTAATCCCCAAAAGGTTTAAAATTATTACTCATCATTTTCTGAAGAGTCTGTACTAAAAATAATAACTGTATATTAATAAAATGATTTTTGGTTTTACTTCTGGAAAGGATTTGTTATGCATCTCTTTGTCTCACAACTAAACACTTAGATGTTCTAGTGATCTCTAAGGAATTTTTCATTTGTGCCCACATCTCTTGTCTTGCACTTGCATCTGGATCCCATTGGTCTTCAAATCTTTAAAGACATCCCAGAATGATATTTCAATTACTTTTCAAGTAAGGTTTTATAAATTTTTTTTTTTTTTGGACTGACTCTTTCTTACTTCCTGACATTTTTAGCAGAGACAACTGACTAATTTAATTTGGCCTTTACCCTAGAAATCCTACAAGTTTTGTTTCATTATTGTCATAATTTCAAGCATTCCTCAAGATACACATCTTCCAGTCAGGGAGAATCTGAATATCGGCCCAAAAGTTGTATTATCAAGAATATTTGTTTTTCCTATAAAAAATTTAAAAGGAACTGAAAATTATGTCACATCAATCACCATTTTCCTTGCAGGTCATCCTTGAAATAAAGAAGAATGATGCTTGATACATGATTCAAGTAAAGCAAGCAAATAAATAAAACTATAGATAAAATAATTTAACTTTATAAGAAGTATATATTGTCTTTAGAAGCAAGGAAAGTTCTTCTCAGCTGATCCATTTTCATACTCATCTGCTTCCTGCTGACACCTTTTGTAGTGCAACGGTAATGAAGTAAAAACATTGATGTTCCTAGATGAATTGGGTATGGAGGATTCTTTTTATGCAAAATAGGAATTCAATAACAAAAAAATGCACTCACTATTAGATAGTTTGGAGATTTACCGCATGAATTATCTATATTGTATATACATATCTACGTGTATTAACTGTAATTTTCATAATCACTGTGTGTTTCAGATTTAGTTTTAAGATGTAATGTTGTGTACCTTTTTATTTGTACAGTATTATATCCACTGCACAGTTATTTATCAGAAACTCTTACTGCTCATCTTGAAGGCTCATCTTGATAATTTTTATTACCATAGGATCAATTTGGCAATAACAGAACTATTTAGTGTTTGACTGCAGATTCCAAAGGGCATCTTAGAATCCTAACTTGCTCCCTAACCTAGAGATGATAGTTTGCAAAAAAATATACACAGTTTAAGTAGTTATGCACAACTGAAAATCGCTTGAGGTTTCCTAACCTCTGGTATACCATTACATTGCCAATTTTGAACTAACTAGCCACAAAACTTGAGCTTTGTGCACTGATGAGAATACAATCATCTTCTGTGGATGGGGCTTTCCCTATCAAAAAAAAGTAGACACAACTTGGTTTCTTTAGGCCTCCCTCAAAAAACTCACGTGAAAGATATTTGGAATTCCATACCTGTTATACAAAAGCAAATGTTTTATAACATCTTGAAGGGGATTTTTTGCTATGTGCCATTGTTCTTCAAAGCATGCTAGAGCCCAGAATTGTGGTCATGGTGTATTGAATAGAAATCTGTCAATAATAAATACAGAGGGATTATCGATTTGGTCACACAGTATAATTCATAGTTAGCTTTTTAAAAAACCCAAACTGGATCCCTGCCAGCTAAGCATGGCAGAGGGGAGAGGGTCAGACCAAGGGACATTTACAGGAGTCAAGGAATCTACCATTTTCAATACATCTAGGATAGTGAATTGCAACAACTCTTCATGCAAACAAATTCTTTTCATTTGCATTAATCAAAAGTGTAAAGATTCTTGTATACCAGCATGGGGAGCATGTGAATAAACAAAAAAAAAAATGTTCTACTGAACATGTGTTACCTAAATCAATTTAGACATGGTGTGGACTGTGCCAGGAATATTTCACATTTTATTCAAAAGGAAGCCGGAGGATCATGCAACTGGAAAGCTGCTGACGAGGAATTTCAGAGAAGGGACATTATTTCAAACATGTCACATGTTTCTTAGCTGAATTTTTTTTTTTCAGTAGCCACTTCTTAGATGCAAAAGAATAACCAGAAAGACATGGGCACTGCATAGCACAGTACATGTCAGTGTGGCAGTACCACTCACTATAAAATGTCTCAAAGCTTGCTGTGGACCTTTGCCAGAATGTATTTTATGCACAAAATACTATGGTCTACATTGGAAAGCTTGGTGTTCAAACTAAATATTAACATTTTCTTGGTTTCTTTTTGGGATAAATAGCTTTCATCTCTTAAACACACCAACTCTTTACACAATCCACATAAACGGGAGAAGAGCAGTCTGGATTATAGCCTCTGCAGTGCTTTTCCCACTTGGCTCAGTCTCAGGCAGGATTAGATATCATTATTCAATGTAATTATGCACTCAGATAAAGTCAATTTTGTATACACTGATACAAAGTCTGGCAGCAAGAAAGTTAAGAGTATGATTCTGCATAACATTGCTGCTAATACATCCATTCTGTGAGACTGAAATGGAATTTAGACAACATGGAGGCACTGGCTTGTTCATCTGGCAGGGGTAAATGCCTTATGGTGCTGCTGAAAGGAAAGAGCTCACTTACCACAGACAGCCCTGGTGATGCTGCCAGAGACCAGAACTGCAGCCAGAGGCTGTGGCAAGTCCCAGTGTTGCATGTTCCCACTCACACAGCTCAAGCAACAATACCAGCCCCAGTCTCCTGCTAACATTTTTAGTAAAGAACTGCCAAGGTACACAGATATTTGAGTATATAGCATCAGTTTGTGCTTATATTGACAGGCCTACTTACTCAAATAAATTATCTTGCAGTGTTCCTCTGAAAGCATATTTACAGGAAAGCTGATATTTGCCAAGTACTCCAGTCACAGGACTGAACCACCATAAGTTTTATTACCCATTATCAAAGGTTGATTCCTTATCAAAGCATCCTGTTTTGTAATTTAAATAAGATATATTCATTGTCAGAGTCCTAAGCACTCAGTGGTCATTATTGGAAAGCCAAACATCTCAGAAAACATCATTATTTTCTCATTAGGATAGACTAATCCATTGGTTTAGTCATCCAGCTAAACATCAGCAGCCTGTTTTTACAAATGAAGTTCCTTAACTGAAATAGAAATGTAAATTTCTGAACAAAACATATTTCCACAGGAAAAAAAAAATTCACCCACATATTTTTCTTTCAAGTAACTAATGATCTGTTGAATTTTGTTGTTGTTGTTGTTGTTGTCATTGTAAAGAAACTAATTCAAAGGTGGAATAAAACAGCTATTCCAAATTATGAAAAAAGATCTTTTAAAATGTAGTGGCATCACAAACAAGTATTGTATATTTCATAATCTGATGCAGTTGAAGTGAATATGATGGCACAAAACCTTTTATTTTTCACTAATATAAATGACCAGAGCAAGAATCAAAATTATGACCTGAGTGATAAGAAAGAATTGAAGGAGCAAGAATCAAGTGGAGCTACTTTGGTGTGAATTTTGATTTGCTAATTTAGAGCACTTACAATTTTGGATTTAAGCAAAGATGAAAGCAGTTCAACTTTAACTGAGTACCATAACATTGTCATTATTTACTATCCTGAATGCTGACATTACTTTATGCTCCTTTCTAATTTCAGGTGTTTATATCAGTTCTTCAGGATGGTAAGATTTCTTGCTTTCTCTGTTATTTTCTTTAAATTCAAAGAGGTCAAGTATCTAGAGAAACATCTCTGTGAAAAGGCATCTATATTTCTGGCAAAAAACAAAACCAAAAGCAATAAAGTTTTTTCTTTGTTCACAATCTCAACAGCCATCAATCTCTGATTACTATTTAAACATCTCTGTAGATCTATACTTCTTCTGAATGGCCTCTGCTGAGACCAAACTTTTAGGAGCCTTTATAAATAGTGTAGCTGTGTAATTTTATTTCATTTCCAATAAAAATCCAACCACCTTCAGCTGACTCCCTGGACATATGGTAGAGACTTCAGTTATAAAAATTATATGCCCCACTTCAATGTCTGGAATGGGTAGTTTGATGTTGGGAATGAATGGCTAAGTGGGGATAAATTATTTAGCAGCCAGTATACAAAATCAAATGGCTGTGATTAATTCCTGATGTGGGAATGTGAAAAATATCTTCAAACAAGAGTGCATTGGGGCAACAGCAAATGGAAATTGCATGTCAAATCTGCATGCTTCTTTCTGGTGGTAGCCTTTGAGCCCAGGTACTTTGTCTTTGCATTAGCATTAAAGAAAAAAAGATACATTTAGCCTTAAGAATAAGCAGCTGTAACCCCCCTGTATTACCCAGTGTTGTAGAATAAAGTACAGTAATTTCACGATTACAAGCCACACCATTTTGACTAAAATCTTGCTCCCACCCTGAAAATGCGGCTTACACTCAGGGGCAGCTAATATGTGAATAATTTTCTGACGTTTCCAACCTTGGAAATGCCAGCCAGGGTGTCAAGCCGAGCACCTGCCAGTAAAACCCGGCTTTACATGATTGTTACAAATTGGTTACTCTGTTTCACAGCGAGTGGAGGCGGTCTCTGTGCTGGCAGCATGGGGGGTGGGGGAAGGCAGGGGACTGCCTCCTTCAGGCAGCGCAGCCCAGGGGAGCGGTGGGGGGCTTCGTGCTGCCATCCCCACAGCCCGGGAGGCTCCCGTCCTTGCCTGCTGCCACAGGAGCAGGCAGGCTCCATCCCAGCCTGCCACGGGAGCGGGAGGGCTCCTTCCCCTCCTGCCGCCGCTGCCACAGGTGCTGGCGGGCTCCGTGCCCCCCTGCCACTGCGGGGCAGCGCCGGGCCAAGGCAAGGGAGCCCAACAACAGCGGCAGCCAGCCCTGAGCAGCCCCGCCAAGCGGCAGCGCCAAGCTGGGCCACTCGGCCCCGTCGGCAGCCCCAAACGGGCCAAGCCCTCACAGCCAAAGCCGAACCAGTAAACCCCGCCATCCCGTGATTCTGTTACTACTTGGCAACTTTGTTGCATGTGGGTCCTCGCTGCGAACGACAGAGCGGCTTATAATCAGGTGTGGCTTGTGTATGAACAAAGAACAAAATGTTGCCGACACCCAGAGATGCGGCTTATAGTCAGTGCGGCTTGTAATCGTGAAATTACTGTAGTGCATCAAACACCCAATTAACGGCTCATTCACCCCATTCCTTTCCCCATTCCAATAAGACTATAAATAGCACATAATCCTATGCTTGTCTTACAGTAGATTTACATCAGGAAAATATAATTGTTTATATTATGCAAGTCTTTAGGACTGAGGAAACTGGGAATAGGAAAGTAAGCTTTCATAATGTAGAAACCAAAACAGAACTGGAGGGAGCAATGTGTGATCATCCAGGATGCCAATAATGCTAAATCAAAGAACAGTTAGGAAAGAGCCTTGGAAAAGAATGATCTTGTATTTAAAATTATACATGTGGGATTTTTTCTGATTAAATACCAACTGTTTAAACTAAGAAAGTAAGCCATTGGTGTAAGATGATTTATCCTAGGTCATAGCTCTATCCCATCTTTTGCTTTTTTGTTTGTTTTTTTGTTGTTTTGGGGGATTTTTGGTTGGTTTGGGTTGGGGTTTTTGTTTGTTTTGGGGGCAGGTGTTGGTTGGTTAGTTGGTTGGTTGGTTGGTTGGTTGGTTTGGCTTGGTTATGCAATGGTGATTTTTTTATTGGTATTAGTAGTGGTTGTTGGGTTTTTCCTTGATTTGGTTTTCTTTTTTTTCGGATTTTTTTTAATAATGTAACGTACTCTGTGAAATATGTAGTAACAATTTGAATAAGAATTATCTACTTGTCGGTTTTCCCTTCAGTCTTTCCCTTTGTAAAACACCTCATCTCAGTATTTCAGTGAGGCAGGTCAGATTCAGGGCTCCTTCTGCTAAAAACTGCCTTTGCTGTGCCTCAGCTACACTTTTCAGCTCTCCTTCCAGCTGCTTCCACTCACTCCTCAGGTGCTGGTATAACTAGGTGTAAAGTGAGCACAGAGCACTCGAATCCAGAAAAGGCCTTTCAGTAGAATCTGGAGAAATGTAAAGCTGGGAGGTGTACAAAAAGAAAACTTGACAGTGTTTCTTCAACGGAATGGTCAGAGAATGTCTGAAAAAACATTAGTAACTTCTGACATCTCAAATGCAAACTTTCTTACAAAAGACAGCATGTTCTGAAAATACAAGCCTTTGGGGATTGGTCGTTTATTCCACTGCTGTGCGGCAACTAGAGGGTTGTAAGATCAAAAATATTACTGAATACAGTAACACATGAAGAAGATTATTTGATATAAATTTGCTGTCATAACAATTTCCAGTAAGAAAGGTCTTGAACATAGGAGATGCAGCTTTGCCACACAAATTTATTTTTCAAAACTAAAAAGTTGTTACTGAAGATGTCCAGTCCTTAAAAACAAACCCAAATACAAAGCTGGAATATTTTAAAATAATGAACAGCTAATCCACAAGCAGCCAAGCTAAAAAGTCTTGTAAAGTTTTGCTCTTTCTCAGGAACAATTGAGGAATATGTACAGCAATACATATTCCTCACATTCATAGTGTCACAAGAAAATTTCCCATTTTAAAGATTATTTCTGGTGTACTAATTCCCTAAAACATCTGACTTTAGAACAGCATGAGAGTCTCTCCAGAGAAGCTAATGTTCCCTAAGTTAGTCCCCTCCTATATAGGTCTAGAAATTTCATCTTCTGAGAATTTTATAGCATGTACAGCGTTTAATTCTTAAAGGTTAATTAGGAAATACTAGCACTTTGATGGCATATTCCATTCTGATTTTTAATCTTCAACCGGTGTTGCGCATAAACACAGAGAAATAGCTCTCTCCTTTGAACCGCTTTGAAGCATGTTAAGGGAAAGTTCTTCACCCAGAGGGTGGCTGAGCACTGGAACAGGCTCTCATGGATAGTGGTGATAGCACCAGCCTGGCAGAGCTCAAGGAGTGTTCAGACAATGCTCCTGGGCACATGGTGTGATTCTTGTGGCATTCTGAGCAGATCCAGGAGCTGGACTCAATGAGTCATGTGGGTCCATTCCAACTCAGAATATTCCTGTGAAGTGATCAAGGCCATCAAAGTTGCTGCTTCCTGAATTATTCATAGCACTAAATCTTCTTCAAAGTAGGTGTTCTACTTGTAATTACTACACTCATTTTTTCAGAAATGATTCTACGTTTTGTTGATACATTCACTCAATTTAGGTCTGAAACTGGGATTTGTAATGTCTTAAATCTACAAGTAGGTAAATGCTCTTAAAACCTATTATTAAAAGAAAATATAGCAATAGTTGAAAGATACACCCACAATAAAACCAAAATGAGTTAGACAAAGCCCTTTTCTTTCTAAATCTTCAGAGCTCCAGCTTTTGGACCACTATTCAGAAGGGCCAAGATGGCCAACAGGTAGACAAAGCAAGCACACAGCCTTATGAATTATTTCTAAGGACAGGTTAAACATCACCCCTTCTTCTCAACCAATCATTGATGAAGTGTAGGTGAACATCACCTCAATCCACAGCTAACATCCTCTTCAGCATTCAAACAAAATTTATAGTATTTATTGGCAGAGCTGGATCAGTTCACCAAGTCTGATTCCTTAGCACAGAAAAGCATTTAGCTAAAGATAATCACTAAAAGACAGATGGTCTTGCAAACTCTGCCAAGCCAGTGGGTCTTACTATTAATAAATCAAGTACAGAAGAAGATGGAAATTAATTTACCTACTGATAATTTTATCTCTTTCAAAGGTGAAGTCTCAGCCAGTGCTAATAAATCCACTTAAATCCAGAGACTGTGTGTTTGGTGGGAGGTTCCAAACAGCAAAAAAAAAGTGCTGCATTTCAATAACTCCCTATGTAATGAAGGTCCAGTGCGATTCAAAAGAACACCAAATTAAATACATGAAACAGTGGCATTTTTAACCAGTGTCCATACAGCACAATTTTGAAGTGTGGTCTGTATTAGAAAAACTTGCAATGATG
>PYHW01009486.1:12613839-12655916 GCA_013186435.1 Turdus rufiventris
ATAAACGCATTTCACCGTTCACCATATTGGTGTTGACGTGTGATCTGTCCGGTAAGTTTGTAAGTGCGCCATGGTCTGCCTCCGAACCAGGTCGTCATTTGCCTTAGCAGGTCTAAGGTAACACTCAAGTGAGGTTCTCCTGCCAAAAGAGAGGTTGTTCTCTGTTTATTCACAGTGTGAGTAGGCAAACATGCTTTCAGCATATGTGCAGCATCTTGCTAAATCCAAGACAAATGCATATGTCACCCTCTAAATCAAACACCCTCTCTGTAATTTACAGTCTGCTCCAAAATATAGCAATTCAACCAAAAGAGGAATTTGCCTTAGTACTTCTGGGGTTTTATGGTAGACATAATTAGTGCCACATCATTTAATAGCTCGCATTAATGCACTCAAGTTCATTTTTGCTTGTCAGTTTAATGTGATAATAAGCAGGTATCCGATGAGAAGCTTATCCTGTAGAAGAGAAGGCTCAGGAAGGACCTTATTGCCCTCTACAACTGCCTGAAAGGAGGGTGTAGCCAGCTGGGGCTCTTCTCCCAGGTGACAAGAGGTAGGACAAAAGGAAGTAGCCTCAGGTTTCACCAGGAGAGGTTCAGATTGGATATCTGGAAAAATTTCTTCACAGAAAGGGTTGCCAAGCATTGCCCAGAGAAGTGATGGTGTCATTGCCCCTGGAACTGTTAAAAAAAACCTATGGATGTGGCACATGGAAACACAGTTTGGTGGTGACACAACGGTGATATGGTTGGAGTTGATGATCTTAGAGGCATTTTCCAACGTTAGGAATTCTATTACTCTATGTAAGCAAGAAGCATCATCAAATAAGAGTTTCATAGTTTTAGTTATGCTATTTTTCTGTAACAGTAACAGCCCGTACTATAAAGTATGAAGTATGACACACAGAAGAGCACAACATACTATTCCCAGGAACAGTTATGAGTTCCAAGAAGAATCTGAAGCTAACTAAAAAGATGAGAAGACTAGCATTTCTGTCTCCTGTTCCTTAATCACCACCTCTGTTGCCACAGTGAGGATCAACCACATGGTGCATTACATCAAGCTCTGCAGCTGCCCAGCCTCAGGCAGCAGTGCCCAACACATCTTTCAGCAGCAATGACTAAAATACTCAACAACAAAAAAAGTCTCCATACAGTACCAGTATGAGTGTTCTAATTCTCTGCCCTGTCCATCCAGTCCATGCTGCTTGTGTTTCTCCAGGAAGGGTGTCCCCTCTTAGGAGATGAGTCATGGTTGCTCTTCACAAACCACCGACTCAGCTCAACATCTTCCAGCAGCTACTGTACAGAATTGGCCTTCAAAAATTCAGTGTGCTTTCTGGAAAAAAAAAAATAGATCCCAAACATAATTGGGCTGACTACAAATGAAAGGACTACACTACATATTACCTGGACCCCTGTGCCGTACAAGTACAGGTCAATTGTGGACAAATTAGACCTCCTAAGGTGCTTTTAACTAGGTTTTGTGTTGTTGAGACACCTCTGAGACATTCAGGCTGCAGTTTAACAGGTATAGAAATGCCCTAATTACCATGCTATTGACTAAACTGGGTTTGACAAAGGTTTATTAGCTCAAATATGGACTAATTTGAGCATAATTTATAAATTTTGGACCAATTTAGACAGATAAGTGTGGCTGATGCATCAGTGCTATGAGGAGCCAGAACTAAGAGCACCTGTCTCAGCCTGGGAAGCAGATCCAAACATGATATTTCTGGTCACCTTTCTTCACTTGAGAAGTGTGCAACAGCACAAGGGCATTCTTGGCAAAGGCAGCTCTGGTTCAACAGATGCCATCAGTTTTGGCTCGGCTAGAGCCGAGTTAGTTTTTGCAGAGTCTGTTCATATGTGCCAGGTTTTGGGAAAGCACAAAGCAGTGGAGACTGCTTTCCAGTGTGGACAGGGAGCTAGTAGAACTCCAGAAATCAAGCCCTAGAAGGACAGCACGCAAAGCAGTGCAGAAGAAAGAACAGCTAGCTTTGACTTGGAGCCTTAGCACCCTGATAAAGCTCCACGTGGTATAAACAACATCTCTCCACCGTTTCTCACTGTCTTCTCTAATAGTAACATTATCCAAGCAGAAACTACAATTATTCTGCATTATGGGGCCCCTAAACAACTCAGTGGGGAAAAAATCAAATCCTCCCATCTCCTACCCCAAAAACACACTATTTTTCTGTTCCTGAGCTATGCTTTGCAATTTCACATCATAAAAGACTGGAGAGGAATGGATGCCCAGGGTTAGATATAATTTGCCTCTACTACAGTACTTAAAAATCTTATAGTAGGAGTGTATGTTAGCTTAATAATGTCACAGCCTTTTCACTTTAAATTGTGTCTCTAGAGTCTCAACTGAAATGTATTGTACTTATGGACACCAAAGCTTGTATTAGTTACTTTATCCAAATTTACTGCAATATGAAGTTGAGTTAAAATTTCAATTTAACCTGAAGCAGCACACAAAGTCCCTTGTACTTGCCTGAATGTAAGATTGCTTAGGATTTTATTGTTGCAGATTTTATTGACTTTGAGTGCAAACATAACTGTGGGCAACGGGAAATAATATAGATTTTAATATAATTTTTACTGAAAGAAGTGTTAAAGTAATAACTTTCAGCAAATTTAGTATTTGGTAGACTGAGAACTCCAGAGATAAGATTACATACAAAAAAACCTCTCTCTGAAGGGGAGGCAAATGCAACTCTGGGGTTTGTCTCTTTGTCTTTTCTTACTCATAGCTTCAAAGTCACACTTTTCATTGGTGATGCCTATGGTAAGGCTTTACATCCCTGTTTGGGGTGTGCAAAAATGATCAGGCGCAATTGTATTGCTGCCACTTGGTGACTGATCACTGATCTGCTGCTGTTAAGCTCTGAAGCTTCAGTCCTACAAATCTTTAGTGGGAGCTCATAATGTTTCAAGTAAATGCATTGTTTCTTATTTGAAACAGGAGGACAACTTACACCAACACCATACCAACTCTGCCATGATTTCTATTGCTTCTCTAAAATATGTCTGCAAGCAACAAATACCTTCTTGCTCCAAAATAGGAGTTCTGGCAAACTTGAAGGTCCCAGATGCAAGCTCAAAGGGCCTATTTCACTGGGCAAGCTCTGAGAAATAAAATAATCCTGGTAACAGTGACAGAAAGACATGCACACTGAATAGAACATTATTACACTGTTACCTGTGTTTTTCCTGTTTTCCTTCCCTTTGTGCTATCATTTGCATAATTTAGTACCATTCACTTCTTATGTGTGTTCCCATGTCAGGTCTCATCACCTTTCTCTTTTCTTTACTTTTCCTTTCCACTATATTTTTTCTCCTAAACACATCTTTTCTACCCTCTTCCTCCCTAAGGCAGTCCATTGGTCTTCAGCTCCTACTGAGGAAATCTTGTACTCACCTGTTTTCTGTAAGCAGGCAGTTAAAATTGTCCTACCCCAAAGCTATGAAGAGAAATCACACAGCAGACAATATAAGCTGGTTGTGGTCAAGCTCTGCTGAGTCACTGGCAGTAATGTGCAATTCAGACAAAATTAATCGGCATGAGCAACACTGTGAGGACCATGCTATCATCCCAATCTCCAGGCCAGGGAGAATTAGTTTAAAAATACAGTAAATACAAAGTTACACCTGAAGTCTAGAACCATAGAATCATAGAATGGTTTGGGTTGGAAGGGTCATTAAAAATCATCTAGACCTTCCACAGGCATAGACACCTTCCACCTGGTTACTCAAAGCTCCATCCAGACAGGTCTTGAACACTTCCATGGATGGTGTATCCACAGCTTCTCTGAGCAACCCCTTTCACCCTCACAGCAAAGAATTTCTTCCTAATATTTAATCTGAACCTACTCTATTTTAATTTAAACATATTTTCCCTTGTCCTTTGGCTACATGCCCATGTGCAATGTCTCACTTCATCTCTCCTGTAGGGTTCCTTCAGGAACTGGAAATCTCCCTTTAGGTCATCCTGAAGACTTCTCTTTTCCAGGCTGAACAATCCCAATCCTTTCCTCATAGGAGAGGTTCTCCATTCCTCTGATCAACTTGGTGGCCTCCTCTGGACTCCCTCCACCAGGTCCATGTCCTCCCTGTGCTGGGACCCCAGAGCTGGGTGCAGCACTGCAGGTGGGGTCTCAGCAGAGCAGAGCAGAGCAGAGCAGAGCAGAGCAGAGGGGCAGAATCCCCTCCCTACCCTGCTGCCCACACTGCTCTGGGTGCAGCCCAGCACACGTTTGGCTCTCTGGGCTGGGAGTGCCATGGCTGGGTCATGTCCAGCCTCTCACCCACAGCACTCCCAGGTCCTTCTGGGCAGGGCTGCTCTGATTTGTCTGTCCCCAACCTGGACTGACACTGGGGTTTGCACTTGTTCTTGCTAAACCTCATGAGGCTCCCATGAGCCAATTCTCCAGCTTGTCCAGGACCCTCTGGATGGCATCCTGTCCTTCAGGAATGTGAGCTGTACCACTCAGTTTGGCGTCATCTGCAAATCTGCTGCAGCACCTGCTAGGGTGCACTTGAACCCTCTGTGCCATTAAAGAAGATATTAAATAACACTTGTCCCAATGCAAACATCTGATGGTCACCACTTTTCACTGATGACCATTGGGACTGCCCACTGGATGTCACCATCCAACCAATTCCTTATCCACCACATACCCCTCCTATTGAATTCTTCTCTCTCCAAGTTAGAGACAAACATCTTGTAGGGGACTGTGTCAAAGGATTTACTGAAGTCCAAATAAATGACATCCACAGCCCTCCTCTTTTCCACTGATGTGGAAAAGTCACTCCATCATAGAAGGGCAGTGGTTTGGTCAGGGAGGACTTGATCTTGGTGAAACTAAACTGCATGTCCTGAATCACTTCTCTGTTCTCCATGTGCACAGCTTCCAGGAAGATTTGCTTCATCATCTTCCCAGGCACAGAAGTGAGGCTGACAGGTTGGCAGGTCTCAGGGTCTTCCTTTTACCCTTTTCTAAGATTGGTGCCATATTTCCCTTTTTCCAGTCACCTGGGACTTCACCTGACTGACATAATGATCTTCCTCAAGCGCCAGCTGAAGCAAATATTCAGAATATTTCTGAAAGCCTGAGAAAATATTCTCAATTTCTACCTACCAGTTCAAAGTCTTCCAGGATTTAGGACCAGCAGAATTTTCTAATGAGTTTTCTAATGAGTTTTATTTAGTTGCAGCTTGTGACTAACTTGCGTATTCTATATATCTGTAAAGATAACGCAGGATATTAACAATGGCCTAAGAAATGCACGTTGAAGATAATTCTTTAAGAAAAAAAAAGCTTTTGAGCTTTTGAATCTGGTAAATAGAACAGGAAAATACCTAACCTAGTGGTCAATTAGGAGCAGCATCCCACTATCCTTCACAATAAAGAGTAAAAGAGGTTAAAAATAAAATATAGAAATAGAACAGCCTCTGATATGGTCTGCTAGGTCTAAGTGTTCTGTTCTACTCTAATGTTATTTCAAAACAGTGAAGAAGTGTGACTCAACACACTAAAACTGATACATTTCTAAAGCTAGTTTCTGCCATTGTTTTTCTATTTACAAACTGATTTGGCATAAAGTGCCAATTAAAATAATTCCACTCAATGCCTGTGGGCAATAAGACATTAAAGACTTCATTATGTCTGCTTAACTCCCACTTACATGCTTATATATTAAAACAAGAGCCCTAAACTGCAGAGATCATGCTGTCATGAAACACAGTCAACATCCCCATCCCAAATTAAGGTAAATGTCTTCCTTGCTGTTTTACAAATGGGCCAAGCCAACATTGCTGGTTTTTGTAGTGATGAAATATGCTCACATGTTCATCATATGTGATGCCTCCAAACAAATTCAGGGTTCATCTGTCTCCAGTTGTGCAAATTCACCTAAAAAAAATGGGATAAAATGATTATGTTCTTCGTCCTTCAATCTCAGGGCAGATTTTGTGAGGAAATTCAACGTTAGACATTACAAGATCAGATCACTCCTTCCACAATTAATTTTCTAGCTGTAGGTGTCAAGACAGAAAGTCTTTTCTAATTCTGCCTTCCCCCAAATTAGTATTTCCTCCCTTTACAAGAAATCAAAATAAAACACATCCTCATCTCACCTGAAGAGGTCTTCACATCCTTCTGGTCTTGCTCCTGACATATCCTCATTGTGAACGGTCAGGTATTTCTACTTCCTCAAGACAGAGTACCTGTAAGACCCCTCCAGTCTGTGGAAATTCATATCTTCTTCTCATTATGGGTCCATCCAGTCTCCAGCCCAAACACTGACCAGTACTCTGCTGTAGCCCATGAAAAATCCTGTTTCTTTTCCACACCAAGTAACATCAGGACACACTGAGTTTCACCATTTGATCTTCCTTGAGACATTTTTCCCCCCAAACCCACTCCAAAGAAAGAAACTGTCAAATTTTGAGGGATCTTAGCAGCATGTATAAATACAGTAATTTCGTGACCATAAGGCGCATTGGACAATAAGGCGCACCCCTGGGAGTCAGCAAAATTTGCAACTTTGTAGATCATATAAGGTGCAACGGACTATAGGGCGCACTTTTTTTTTTTTGCAGTGAGGCTCCGCCCCCAGCTCTCCCCACATGGTTGCTGGCTGAGGCCCCGCCCCCACCCAGCAGCCATGGGCCCCTGGACCCGCCTGTACCCGGCAGGAGGGGTGCCGCGGGCCCCCAGGCCTGCCTGTACCCAGCAGGGCCGGGGCATGCCCACTGCCCCTCCGTGCCGCCTCTCCGGGGCCAGGCTGTGGCCACCGCCCCTCCGTGCCCCCTCCAAGGGGTCATGGCGTGGCTGTGGAGGGGCTGTCCCGCCTGCATGGGGCCGGGGCGTGCCCGCTGCCACTCAGCTCCGCCTCCACCTGGCAGCTGTGGCCCTGCCCGTTTCCCCCGTGGCTCGCAGCTCTCACTTCCGGGTAGGCAAATTTCCAAACTTTGTCCATCATATAAGGCGCACTGGACTATAAGGTGCACTTCCGGGGTCGGGGGAAAATTTTAGTCAAAAGGGTGCAACTTATAGTCGTGAAATTACTGTACATAATAAAAGAGATGAAGAAAGGCAGTTGAAATCCTCTCAGGCATGCTCACTGATAGCACAAGACACAGAGGACAAAAACTGAAATGTGAGATTTTGCTTGAATACAAGAAGTGAGCGTGGTCAAAGAGGATGCTCAGCGGGTTGTGGAGCCCTCATGTCTGGACATATTCAAGAACCAAATGGACTTGGTTCTGGGCAATCTGCTGCAGATGACTGTCTTGAGCAGGAGGGAAAACTAAATACGACATCAAGAGAATATTCCAACCTGGATGATTCTGTAAAATCACATTTCAAGCTGTGTGAGCTTGTTCAAATGCAGATCAGCATTTTCTAGCTCTAGAGCTTCATCCATCTTTGTGTTGCTACATGCGTTGGTTTTGCACAGCCTGATTTTCTTGTAGCAGGGTAGCAGGGGGCCCACATAGAGAAACGGCCAGAAGCCCCATGCTGGTGCAGGTGATGCCTGGAGGAGGCTGTGATCCTGTGGGAGACGCAGGGGAGAGGGGTCCAGCTTCCAGGCTGGAGTAGCCTGTGCTTGGAGGAGTGCACCCATGCCACAGAGGTTATGGGAGGACTGCTGCTCGTGAGATTGGAACCATGCTGGGAAGTTCATGGAGAGCTGTGTCCCAAAGGAGGGAGCTCACAGTCACAGGGAAGGGCTCCTCTCCCTGGGCAGTGAAGGAAAACCTTGGGTGATGAACTGACCAAACCCCCATGCCCTGTCTCCCTGAGCAGTCAGGGTGAAGGAGGGAGGGGTTGAGGGAAGAAGAAGGGTTTTAAGGGCTTGGTTTATTTCTCATTATCCTCCTTTGATTTTCTTGTAATAAACACACTTCGTACCTCTAAGTTGAGCTTATTTTGCCCTTGAAGTGTCTTCTCCTGGTCCTTAACTCATGAAGCCTCCCCAGCTGAGGCAGGTTGCCCAGCATCACACCACAACACTTCTCCACCCTGTTCAGTTCCATTCTTTGCTGTTTCTATTTCACTGCCAGTTTTTTTCATCAGCGCTCCTAAACCATCCATTAAGTTTGACAAAACTAATTTTTAATACAGAAGCTTTGTGGAATCTTTTTTTAGCCGGGTTGAAAACTGCTTATTCACTCTCTTGATTTCTGCCTGTTACTTAGATGTTAGCATTTCACATGTGACTGCACCACCAGCCAGCCTCCCCAGGAGCCTCTGTGCTGCAGCCTTCTGAAAGACCAGCTCCTCTCATTCAGCCATGCGTTTGACACGGCGCTTGCAGAATCTCAAGAAAGAGGCTGAGATAAATTTGTTGGTTTCTTCACAAGTACTTCAGGAGGTAGAGGATGAAAAGTAGCTTCTGCAGAGCAGAACAATTCTGCTTGCAGGGCTCTCAGATGAATTCTCAGGAGAGAGACAATAATACTTCAAAATCCTTCAACAAATGGGTCTGGCTGGCAGCAAAAACCTAGATGAAGACTCCTGGGACCCAGGGTCTATTCCACACATGAGGCATAACAGTACCATTGAATAAAATGCTTAAATAGTTTTAAAGCCAGATAGGCTGGGATTCTGACCACTTCCTTCACCCACAGCTGTTGGACAAACCAATCTGCATCCTTTATTCCTCACCAGAGTGCTTGATGACCAGCATACAAGGATTTCATTTATATATTTAAGAAATGAAAATTACAAGTGCTTGTGAAACAGCAGACACTTGTTACAGATGCAGTAAACCAAAAAGCTATACCTGGTAGTGTAAAGTGTGGGAAAATACAGGGCAGAGCATTTCAACAGCTGAACAAAGCTGTTTGTGCATGCAGTT
The DNA here is from genome assembly GCA_013186435.1 of Turdus rufiventris. Classification (NCBI taxonomy): domain Eukaryota; kingdom Metazoa; phylum Chordata; class Aves; order Passeriformes; family Turdidae; genus Turdus; species Turdus rufiventris. The sequence goes on from PYHW01009486.1 coordinate 12,622,713, forward strand.
TTTGCCTGTAAGCTCCCTTGCATATCTGCCTGATGTTTAAAGTTGGGTTGGTGAAGCATCAGGGTGAAGGAAACTTTTCAGTCTCTATTCCCTTGAAAGCTCAGTTAGTGAGTCAGGAGCCATTCCCACAATCGAGAGGTATGAGAATAACTAGCTTTTCTCAGTATCCTATAAAATATTTGTAACTTTGTCATTTTAGTTTTAAAAAAATCAAATTGTAACAATTAATAAATAGATTATTTGCTATTAAAATAAAGACTATTTAAAATACTTTTGAAATTACTCATGGTTAATCTCTGAAACACTGACAAGCAACAAAATAAAAAAGTGTACACTTTCTCTGCTCAGAACTTACCAATCAGCAATTTCCGTTTTCTCAAGGTGGTAATTTATTGTGCATTTGTTCATATTGTATGACTGATTCAGTTTTTTTGTTTTACACAGTATCTCTTCATTAGCACTATACTCCATTACAGAATTGGACAAGCTTTTGAGAGACTAATGTAACAACTGAAAACTGAAAACTTTTATGCTACCTGAACCAATGCGCACATTCAGCAAATTGTTTTATTAAAGAATATTTATTGTGAACATTGTGGGCTTTTCACAGGTTCAGAAGTGACAGCTTGACCTCAAAATTTTATTTTATTTAAAGCAGGTTAAGAAGTCTTCAAAAAGAAATAAATACAGCATTAAATGTTAGGTAAAGTAATACACTTCTGTTGAGCATTTTCCCTTTTTCAGAAAGGGAATGAAAAGTCAACTGCTTTCACAACTCCAGCCCAGGCAAACTTCTTTGCCACCTGCCAACATCCACTGCTTACTTCAGAAATGACACACACCTTGATGAGAGTTGTGATTTTATCCCCTATAATCAACTTCTAAGAGGCATGCTCTAGTTCCATTTATGTATTGCTGGTGGAGTTTATGTTTGCAGCAAATTCTTTTAACCCTTTTAACTTCATTTTATACCAAAACTGATCACCCATTCTGTGTAAACTTGAAAACTAACTCCTTCATAATCAGTATTTTCAAGCATGCTGTACTTACTCATTAGTGCAGTAGTACACACAGCCTAACAAACTGCTGCCTGGCCACTGTGAGGAGCAGAGGATGTAGTATTTGTAAGCACTCCTTACTAAATTTTTAATAGCACACTCAATTAAATTTTTAAGGAGGTTGTCTCCACTTAATTTGATTTCATTTTCCCAAGAGTCAGCGAAATGTATTATGAACAAGCTATTGAACCTTATGAAATGTTTTTACAGAAGTAGTCAAATCTGACTACCTGGTGATTAGTCATCATTATTAATCATAGTTAGCAGTAATACGGAAATTGTGAACATTTTAAAATTAGTAATCATTTATTTTTTGAAGCGGCAGCATTGAAGCAAGACAAGTAAATGAGTTTGAAGAGCCTTCAAAATGTGTATCTTAGTTACAAAGATGCTGCTTCTGCTAAATGAAGATGCGGCATTGAAGATGCCACATGAAGCTGTTCACTGTTCTAACACTGTGAGCTACAATTTAGGACCATTACTAGAGTTTGGAATTGAATAAAAGCTAAGGGAAAAAAGTCAAGCATACTAAACAATATTGAATAACTGCAAACTTGGTATCTGTGTTAATATGATGTAAAGAAATGATTTTATCACTGCTGAAGCATCAGAGAAAAGAGTATATCTGTTACAATTTATAGCTATGAGCTATGGTTCTGCTTAGGACTTTGGCCTTCACTCCAGATTTCCTGGGAGGACATCTCAACACCTGAGTTTCCCTTCTGCAAATCCTCTAAGGCTTAGAATCATGGAATCATAGAATAGTTTGGGTTGGAAGGCACCTTAAAACGATGTAGTTCCAACCCCTCTGCCATGAGTTGACACCTTCCACTAGACCAGGGCGCTCAGACTTCCATCTGAAATAGTAATTTAGGGAAAATACACTGGAAAAAGCTGATGAGTTGTGTATGCAAAGATCCTGAAGAGAAGGAAGCAGACATGAGTGGCCTTCATGGTGTGTTCTTCCCTGGAATCATGGAACCCCTTCTCAGTGAAGGCACAGTGGGCAGAACAGCCCTGCTATGCTGCAAGCAGTCACTTCCCTGCCAAAGGAGCGGGGTTCTCTGCAGCAGCCTGCCGACGAGGGCTGCTGGGACACGCACTCCCTCTGCACCTCCTGGGACATGACCATGGCTGAGGTCTCCAGCACATAGCTTGATCCCAGCACTTGCTCACAAACGATGCAAAACTCTTCACCACCTCACTGTGAGAACACAAGACCCTGCCCACAGGCTATCTAACCTGAAAACATCCTTAGAAGTGACTCCTGACATATTTTTTATTAGACAAACACCTCAACTATTAAATAGAAATAAGTTATAGCTTGGATAAATTTAGTTTCTAAAGCTGAAAAAGATTTAACAGACTGCAAAGAGAGCACATGATTTATTAATTCTTCATTTTGGCCAGGGGCCTAAAAATGGTCATCACTGATACACCAAACCTAATGTTTTGAAGGTGGAAGCTGCAAAATTAGTCCTGTCATTTAACTCTTATCAAAAGCAGAAAGTTTGTCTTCACCTCAAACACCGCCTTTTCTGAAAAGTACACTGATAGCATTTGTAAGTATTCAGTTGTGCCACAGGAAAAACCCCCTCCAATTTAAATGATGTTTGTCTTGAAAATCAAAGGTGAGAGAATAAGAGAATCCAAGACCTTCCTCATGAGAATTTCAGAAACTGTATTTTACTGCTTTGGTGTCAGGCTAATTGCTATATTTGGTTTCCGTTCCTTCCCTAGAGACCAAAGTTAAAAATCTCGCCATCAAATTCAAAAAGGCTACAGCTTGCTGCTGTCCTAGTTCATACTCTTCCAGTGAAAATTTAATCCTATAAGGGTTTAATATATAATGATAATAAGTAAGAGTCTTTCTGCTGTTTCACTTCCAGTACTAGATTGTTGCTGGCTGCAGATGGACACTTGTTTCCAATTGTAGTCTAAGCCTCAGAGTAAAATCTTCCAAGATCACAAGCCAAACACCTACTAACCAATTTAATTTATTCCCTAATGCATGTGAAAATGAACACATGCAGTAATACAGAGACATTACTCAGAAAGTTAATCATATCTTATTGTGCTGTTATTAGCTGAAAGTATGTCCATCATTCTTGACAGGGTCTCTGCTACCATCATGCATTACCATAAACTGCAGTTAACACTCCGCCACATGAGGTAAAGGGGGTGGGGTTGCTCTGAGAATGATGTAGGCAGGGAGGTCTGTCTCAGCCACCATGACAGATCTGACCTGTGAGATGCTGCACGGGGAGCTGGGCAGCTTGGACACAAAGCAGAGCAGCCTTTAGGCCAGGGCTGGACTAAAGCAAGCGGGACCTGCCTCCCTCTGAAGCTTCAGGGAGTGCCATTCAGCACTGCACGAGGGATTTTGCAGAATGGTGGAAGGACAGAACTGCTTCCTGCCAGGATGTGTTTAAGAGCACCAGGTCATACCAGGTGGGGTCACAGCCAGCTAGGGTGACCAAATCCACACAGATTTTATCCTGAGCTAAAAGTTTGGGGTAGATTAACTGTGCAACAAATTTAGGCAAAAGCTGCCAGGTTCTGGTAATTGTGGTTCACAGATGAATGGGATCATCAGCACACTGAGTCTCCTCCCTTGCAAGTCCTAAATGTAACCAGATAAGCCTCTTAATTATGAGATTATGATGGTGGATGATTGAGGAAATGACATACACAAAACACACAAACAAATATTAGCAATTCTGGCAATCCTCCCTATGTCAATGAGTTGAGGTCTCACACAACTCCTGACAGATGCTGGCAGCAGGGGACAGGGAAGGTTTTACATTCAGAACAGTGAGAGCCCCAACAGCCTCTGACACTAATGCCAAAGGAGGAGAGGAAAGATGAGTCTTCCTCTGCAAACCGAGGGAAGGTTTCAAAAAATATTACTCCCCAAAAGATCGGTAAAAAAAAAGCTCATGTTTTTAAAAGCATCTGGTAAGACTGTCAAAAGCTTGTAGGTGTCTTTAAACAGCTAATCCCATCTGGAAGAAAAAACCTGATTTAATAGCTGAATCATCCCCTAGTGAAGCAAAGTTAATTTCAACTTTGAAGACGGAAGATCAGTACTTAAAAGGAAAAATCTGAAAATGGAAATTTCTTCCCACTTCTACCTGCATGGTACAAAAGACAAAGGCACATAGAAAGGAGCAGCTTTACCCTGCAGGTAACTAATAAATAATTAAAAGTAAGCCCCATGTTTGTAAATATTTGTTTTAATTGTGACCATTTGGGCTTAAATGTTTTATCAACAATCATTCTCATGAGAACACATCCTCCTGAAGTATCCTCATGACATGTTTTTGATGAAAAAACACAAACAACCGAGATACATGGTAATTTTAACTAGTCCAGGTATGGCCACAAAGTCAATTAATTACTCATCTACCTCCAGTCAGTTTCTCTGTGCTAAGACAGGTAAAAGTGGAATAGAAGGAACTTGAGGAACTAATTTTTTGGTAACAAAGAAAATGTGGTGATAAAAATGAAAACTCACATCCAACAGAGTGTGATGTTCTCTAACAATTCAAATACAATTTAAGTGTTACAATCAAAGTTTCTTTTTCTCTGAGACAATTCAAATGTGAATATCTTTCTCTCATGAAGGAATATTTCTGTTCACAGTCATACTGCTTTCCTAAATCCTTCACTTTGTAAGGTTAATAAACATACTGTCTAAAAAGAGGAATAGAAAGGGAGAAAGGTACAGATCTACAGTATTAAAGGAAGCAGCTTCTGATACTGAATTATAGTGTTGAATTAACAGATGCTTCCCATTAATATACATTAGTAAGTTCCATCAAACCTCGGACTTTATGACATACCTTTGTGAAACAAAACCATGGTTAAGGGTACCAAAAAATGGTACTACCTAGGGCAGCATATACCATGTTAGGAATTATGGAAATGTTAGCTTAATGATAAAACCCTTAATTAACCTTTAATTATTAAGAAAAAATTTTAAAAAAACCCCACAAACCAAACCAAAAGAACATAGGTTTAGGAGCAACAGAAAAAAGTTATTTTTATTCTTTTGTCACAAATTATTTTCACCTTTCATTAGACTTGTCCATACAAGACTAAAGGCGAGGAGTTCTTTCATATTTTTGAAATAAAAATTTGACATAGAAAATCTTTTTTCTGCTTATTTAGAAGCCTTGTAAAAATTCTTGTAGCTGGGCAACTATTTCTGTATCCACGGTTTCCATAAGGGCATGAAAACCTTGTTCCCCCAGTAATTCCTGCTGCGCCTTTAACTTCTCATAGATGAACTGCTGCAGTGACACAGTGTGTACTGGGTCCTTCAGTGCAAGCTGTGGAAAACATGCAAAAGAAAAATATATAACAATGCAATAAAAAATACTCTATGACTTATGCATTTTGATTATAACCTCAGCTCAAGAAAGAAATTTGATTTTACTTTCTTTCTACTTCCCTGAGAAACAAGAGGAAAGATTTGTGCAAAACAAAGACCAAATTAATTATTATCAAGGCAAATATTAGTTTAAAACTATGAAACTTTGAAACAATGTCAAATCCTGAGTCTTACACTTTGCTCTAAGGTTTCATGCTTCTACAAGATAAAACAATTTCAAAGCAGCTTCATTAGTTATGGTTGAACTGTAACTCCTAAAAATCAGATCAGATCTTACCAAGGACTTTAGTGATGGCATGCACTATGGTCAGTTTTATTTTGTTAGTAAGAAAACAAAACACCAAAAAAATTCAAACTTGTTTAGACTATATAACAAACAAAATAAACTGTCCATATGGATAAAGAACAGACACGCTTCAGTACTGATACCTATAAACCTCATAAATCCTGCTGGATTATACAATTTTCTTTTGGGTAGGAAAGAATAGGACATTTGTCTGTATTTTCCCACATTAGTTGCCTTTTAATGAAAGCAAACATAGGTAAAAGAAGAGGCTACATTGACAGAGGATGCATTGCAAATTTCAGCAGACACAGGGGCAGGCTCAGGGCATTCACAGTTATGCCACATTTGTCCCTCAGTCCACCAAGCTGGACAAAAGGCGATGGGACATGGGGACACCTGGCACTTGCTGCATCATAAAGAAGTAGGATGTTGAAGTCAATGGCAACTAATGCAGATCTGTTCACCTTAGTGTCAAACCCAAACAACACCACTGTTTATGCTGGAAGGTCAGGAAACTATTTTGCTGTTTCAAGGTAAGACTCGATAATTTTATTATGTATTATTACCATTACACTTTTTAGAAAGGGGAAGTAACTGCAGTAACAGTTTGGTACACTATAGGAAGAGCTTTTTTTTTTTAGTAAATACAATTTCAATCTCTAGAATACATTTTTTTAATGAAATTTATTACTCTAATAATAAATATTTGCTGAAGTTGGTGGCATTCTTTTCCTCCTTGCCAAGCAAAGAATCTACCAGTTTCTGAATTATTGGCATTTGTTCACATAAAACTGTAATTTGGGACATATACAGTAATTTCATGACTATAAGGTGCACCGGATTGTAAAGCGCACCTCCGGGAGTCGGCAAATTTCACAGCTTGGTACATTACATAAGGCGCACTGGACTATAGGGCGCACTTTTTTCTTTTTTCAGCGAAGATCCATGCTGTGTGCAACAAAGTAACGAATTAGTAACGGAATCCCGCGATCATGGAGTTTACTGGCAGGTGCTCAATTTGTAAACATTTTTCACAGACTGGTGTAGCCTTTAAAGGCAGCCCCAAGTGCCCTTCCAGTGCGCAGGCCCCGGCACTCCCGCCAGCCCCGGCTGGCGAGGCAGGGCTCGGGGCGGCCGCAGCTCGCGGCTGCTGCAGTTTGAGGTGGCTCAGGGCTGCCGTGGCTCGAGATGGCCACAGCTCACACCTCAGAGTTGCTATGGTTCAGGGTGGCTCAGGGCTGCCATGGCTCGCAGCGGCATGGGGCTGCCTGCTCCCTCCCTCCCCGTGCGGCTCCTGCTTGCTGGGGGCTGCCCGCTCCCGCCCCCCCTCATGACTTGGCTCACAGCTTGCACTTCCACGTTGGCAAATTTTGCATCTTTGTACATTATATAAGGCTCACCAGACTATAAGGTGCATTTCTGGGTTCGGACCAAAATTTTAGTCAAAAGGATGCGCCTTATAGTCGTGAAATTACTGTAATTCATTTATAGTTAGTTTCTGTAAGATCATAGCTCATAGTTGCCATGCATAAAATTACTCCAGGGAATTTTGCACAGAAAAGCAGGTATTTAAATACAACTGTTCTCATCCTTGTAACCCTGACCAAAGCCACTCAATCATATCCTCCACAACTCGGACAGGGGAGAGAAAATAAAAAGAAAGGCTTATGGGCTGAGGTAGGAATAAGGAGAGATCACTCGCCAGTTTCTCACAGGAGCAAAACAGATTTGACTCAGGGAAATTATTTTACCACCAACCAGATCAGGGTAGGGTAATGAGAAATTAAACAATCTCAAAACACCTTCCTCCCACCTCTTCCTTCCTCCTGGACTCAACTTTAACCCTAAATTCTCCACCTCCTCTGGAGCAGCTTGTGGAAAATGGGAATGGGGATCTCAGCAAGTTTGTCACATGCTGTCTGTGGTGCTCCTTCTTCCTCACACTCTTACCCTTCTCCACCATGGGGCCCCAACCACAAGAGACAGTACTCCATTCATTTCTCCCACACAAGTGCATCCATGGGCTGCAGTCTTTAACTCTTTCAGCTTGCATCCCTTTTGTTCCACAGGGTACAATCCTTCAGGAACAGGTTGTTCCAGCATGGGGTCCTCTCCACATATGGCCACAAGTCCTGACAGAAGCCTGTTCCAGTGCAGGCTTTCTGCAGGGTCAGACTCCTTTGAGCATCCACCTGCTCCTCCAGGGGCTGCAGGTGGATCTCTGCATCCCCATGGCCCTCCCTGGGCTGCAGGGGAACCCCAGCTCTGGCCCCTGGAGACCCTCCTGTCCCTCTGCCTGCACTGACCTGGGTGTCTGCCGATTTGTTGCTCTCACATACCCCTGGCTGACTCATCATTCAAAGCAGCAGCACTCAAAGCCAGTAGAGACTTCAAATGAGACTTAAGTCTTCAAACTTAATTAAGGAGTTAATACACTAACTTGTTTTCATTCAAATAGCCACATCAAAAGTATTTCAAGTAAATGAGAGTTTCCTGCAACAAGAGGTTGATTTTCTTTTGCTCTACTTTTTTGGAACTTGTAGTCAGAACTAACAAAACAAAAGATACAGTTTGATACAACAACATGTCCACAGACAACTGCACTCTTCACTGACTAAGCAAACAAAGTCTTAAGTTTGTAAGAACTCAAGCACAGTTGGCAAAAGAATATATATAAATATGTATTCTGAGTTCCAAGGTGTGTGGCCATAGCTGTTTTATTGAAATGTGCCTGATTCTGATAAGGCAAAACAAAACTCTTTTCCAGTTAAAAAAACCCACTAGTAAATTCCAACAGCTTTTTAGTCAAAACAGCTACAGACAGGAAACAAAAATTTGGCCAGTAACTACACGTGATTCAAATGTGCTTTATGATGCTCAGTGAAAACCTAGATTTTTAGTCTCATTACTTCACAAATTGATTTTGAAACTGGATACAGGTGTCCACATTGAGGTGGGACTGAAGAAACTAATCTATATTCACCTCGCTGGCTGTAAACACTGGTTTAAAGCACACAAACACTTTAGAGGTTTTGCTGATTCCCTACAGCTTGTTCTTACCACATTATATATTTATTCCCTCTTTACTTTATCAGTGGTATTGGCTACTATAGTTTTCTAAGTTGCATGTGAGTGTGTGCACTGGTGTTCCTACAGAGAGGAGGAAACTTCTATCACACATAGGTAGGAATGGGCCCAGGTAAGGTTTGTTTTTAATCCAGTTTCTAAAACCAAATGCTAGTTGTGCTTTTGAAGTCACGATTAACAACTCTGATTATTATCACACACTTCTGCTACTAGTGACCTACCCAAAAGACCTCTACAATTTTGAAATATATAGCCAGGTGTCATGTCTCAATTTCTGCACCATCTGCAAAGCTATATACCAAGCTGTTTCAGCTGGGATTAAGAATGAACGTACAGCAAACTTTCACAATAACTACAGTTCACTTGCTTTCACAGCTGCAAGAAATTATATTAAACAGAGTAAGAATATAGTGTATACTAAAGTTAGCTGAAAAAATGACAGCGTAGAAGGCTTAAGTCAGAAATATATCAGGAAAAAATAACTAAATATAAGAACGAGAAGACTGAAATGGACAGCTGCTCTTACAAAGAAGGCTTGAAAGGAGAAAAACAAAGGGATTCCATAATGGAATCTAGAAAACACAGAAACCGTGGAAATTTAGAAGAAAAAGTGTTAAATTTAGACTATGAGATTCAAAACAAAAATAAGCTTTGAAGTTTATGTATGATAATTAATTCTCTGTAAAATTTCCTATCAAACAATGTATTTAAGCTTAATGTTAAAGAGCAGACGAGGAGCAAACCTCAAGCAATTCCTTAGAGGAAAAAAAAGGACAGTGATACGCAAAGTAAAGTAAATGACAGGACAAAGGAAGTAAACCAAGACTTTTGATGTGGTGTTAGTAGTTTGGTAAAGCTCCTCCTTATCAAACCACTTTTATCTTTAATCAAATGACCACTAACACTGTACTGCGTGTGACTCCAAATAGTTCCCTCACTGTAACCGTGTTCATCAGCAACATATTGGTGTGTTGTACCATTTAATGATACAGGATAATTCAATATGCCCTGCTTTTCATTTTGCCTGACATAACCACGCTGAAGGTAGTCCATTACAAATCTAACAAGTTTAAATTCCTCAACATATATCCAAACTATGGAATTTAAACTGCAAGAGAAAGATTAAGGTCTGACACAAAGCTATTAAACCTTAGCCAGACAGCAATGTAGTTGGACTGTACTCAAAACTAAGAACATAAAAGAGTTGTAGATTTAAATTTACTTTTGCTTTTTACATCTGATTAACAAACAAAACATGTCTTTCTCTCTTTCTGTTAATCTATAGACATATCAACCCCTACTGATAATGATATATACATATATGTATAGAGAGATTATACAAGACCACTAAGAATAAATACAGTAATTTCACAATTATAAGCCGCACCGTTTTGACTAAAATTTTGCTCCCACCCCAGAAATGCAGCTTACACTCAGGAGCGGCTAATACGTGAAAAACTTTCTGAAATTTCCAAACCTGCAAGTGCCAGCCAGGGTGCCAAGCCGAGCACCTGCCAGTAAAATCCAGGATTGCATGATTTTTTACGAATTGGTTACTCTGTTGCGCGGCGGGTGGAGGTGGGCTCCATGCCAGCAGCGCGGCAGTGGGGGAGGCAGGCGAGGGCTCCCTCCTTCAGGCAGCGCAGCACGGGGAAAAGGCGGGGGGCTCCATGCTGCCATCCCTGCGGCTCAAGGGGGAGGCAGGGGATCCCTCCTGCCGTCCTCGTGGCTTGGGGGGGAGCTCCTGCCCCCACTTGCTGCTGCAGGAGCAGGCAGGCTCCGTCCCCGCCTGCCACCACCGCTGTGGGTGCCAGCGGGCTCCGTCCCTGCCTGCCGCCGCAGGAGCAGGCGGGCTCTGTCCCTGCCTGCCGCTGCCCCTGTGGGTGCCAGCGGGCTCCATCCCCGCCTGCCACCGTGGGTGCAGGTGGGCTCCGTCCTCCCCCAGCCACCACGGGGCAGCGCTGGGCCAGGGCGAGCGAGCCCAGTGGCAGCAGTGGCCGGCCCCGAGTGTTCCCGCCAAGTGGCAGCGCCAAGCTGGGCCACTTGGCCCCGTCGGCAGCCCCAAACGGGCCGAGCCCGCACAGCCCGAGCTGAGCCAGTAAACCCCGCGATCCCATGATTCTGTTACTAATTGGCAACTTTGTTGCACGTGGGTCCTCGCTGAAAATGACAGAGCACCTTATAATCAGGTGTCGCTTATATATGGACAAAGAACGAAATGTTGCCAACAACCGGAGATGCGGCTTAGAATTGTGAAATTACTGTACTGTCATTCTGCAACAAACAGCTAGAATTTAAACCCACAGGCACGAAGGAAATTTAACAGAATCTAGAGATGTATTTTAGATTAACAATTATAGAACTGTATAATATATTTTTGGACCACAGAAAATTCTATTTCTGAATTTTGTTTAAATCTGAAATTGCAAGACACTAGGAATTTCTCTTAAGGTATTTCTAATAGCAGAAGAATATGGAAAAGTTTTTGCATTTTTTAAAAAAGACATATTATATTACTTTTAGTATTTAAAATACTAATTTAGTATTTAAAAGAAAAGTTACACAAGTATACACTGGCCTCTTTGTAAGAGTTCTTCACACTACAAAAAAATTCTCCACAGGCACATTGAGTCTTTTAAATATGAGAAATTTGGCCTGCCATGACATTTCAATAAAGTTTAGCTCTCTGCCTTTTTCAGTAAATTCCTACTATATTGTGTTTGTATTGTAATGCCCAGATTTTGTGAACGGATGATGTTTATTTTGCTAACAGTTACCAAGATGAAAAAAAGCAAGCTGAAGCGTGTTGTGGTTACAAGGTTTAGAATTAAATTTTCTTTTTTTGATTCAAAACATGAATTTTCCAAGAACAACAGATCAACCAAACCGAAAAAGAATTTAATGTGACAGAAGTGAAGCACATAATCAGGTCTATGACTGAATAACAGGTCTAAAACTTACGATTTTTTTCCTTTTGTCTTGTTCTGTGGGAGGTTCTTCATCTTCTGTAGCCTTGGGCTCTTCAAAATGAGACATTAACATGCAGCTAAAAATGAGAATAAGAGCAGTTTTAACATACATTATCATTAAAAATTATTTTAAAGCACTTTTGAAAACACAACAGATATGGGAGTTTGCTGAAGTCAGGCAATCAAATAACAAGTAATTTTTTTCTGAGAACAGTGAATCTAATGAAGCATTAATGCATGTTCTCTGTCACTTCTATCCATGTAACAATCTCAGTGATCCTCCATATTTTATCTTAAGTTGTGGGTTACAATGCATTTGTGCACAGAGAAAACAGACTACGTGGCTTTTAAAAAAATATAGAAAAAACCCCTGATCTTTACAAAAATTTTTCACTCTTTTCAAGAAAGCGCTATACAAGCACTCTATACTAAGTCAAAGTGGTATATAGGCAAAGATTGCAATGATGTCATATGGCATCCATGTTTTTCTGTGAGATCGTTGACAAAAGGACCCAAAATCTAGTAAGGACAGTGCTATTGGTTCTACAATAAAATCTACAAAACACTGAAGAAAGGTTATAAACTCATTTTTTGTTTTGCTGCAAATAGCAGCCATATTTTATTTTTATTTTTGAAGTAAGTACAAAACCAGAAAATATTAAGAAAAAAAAGCCAGTTTAAAAGTCAGAGGTTTTCCTGCCTGCTAAAACAGTTTGAATAGACTTTATAAAGACATTAATGAAAGCTACCCTTATAGAAACAAGTCTTTCATTCACGTTACATGCTCTATGCTGAAAAACTAGACAAATATTCCATCACTTTATCAAATCTTTTCCTGGAATTTCTGCCTTAAAAATCAAAATTATTTAAAAAACACCCAAGTGATGACAACTTGCCACCACGTATCAGGTATGATTTAAGACACGAAGGACACATAATGCACATACTTCAAAACACCAAGGCAGATGCAGATTATTTTCAGTCCTGTAATACTGTGCATTTTTAATTGCTGCATTCTACAAGCATGTGAAATGCTCCATCAGCTAAGATTAATAACCCATTTTAATGTTACTAAGATGAAAAAAGGTTGTGATTATATTGTTTTCGTATGATTTTATATTAAAATGTTCAAACTTATTCTGTTTACATATTTAGTCTTCTATTAACATGTGTTTAGAGCTGTAGGAAACCTGAGTATAATCCCTTCGTATTGTAAAACAGTGCAAACATTTCCATAACCTGATTAAAATCCAATATAAATCTAAAAAATGAACAAGGCTTTTAGCACTTCCAAAATCTCACTGCTCTAACTACAAAAGTCTCTTTAAAACTCCAGTTTAAATGTATTCATTAAGTGGTTAAGCCACTTAAGCCATTTCCACTGTTTAACCTTTGCAATTTTCCCTATACATGTTTACCCTCTCTTCATTCCTTAGTGGCTGAAGTTCTATAGTGTTTCAGTTTTGATTTTCCTGTGGTAAACATGCACACAATTTTATTTCCTGCACTACAATAATGCACATGATTTCAGATGACTACTCTCACATTACCTTCCAGATGATGTCAAAATACATTATGCAAAAGTCAAAATCTTTCAAACAGCTCTTTCAGAACCTGTCAACATAAATATGTCTTTGGTTCAATGTTACTATACTTTATGAAGTAAAAACAATGCCCAGAGCTTGGAAAAGTAGTGACAAGTTCTACAAGCCTTCAGGCTTAAAATATGAAATCATTAGGATAAAATTTATTTATTTCTCAGTGAGAACTCTTTTCAACAAGTACTGGCAAAGCAACATGTTTAGAAATGGAAGGGCTCTGCAATGTTGTCTCCAACAGTAAACAAAACACAGTGCCAGACATTGTGCATATTGCCAGCCTTTGGAGTTATATCTTCCTTACTGACAGTTTGGTGGGAAGTACTTTGGCAAGCAACTCTTAAACATAGTTCAGGCTCAGTGTGAGTGTGGACTGTTCTCAACACACAGTTGTGTGCATACCATCTGTTTTAAGTGAAGAATTTAATAGACTGCATTCTGGCTATTCTGTGCCACCTAGTTTCAGTGGCAGCAATTAACCCCTTAGGCACTTAATTAGTTAATATACTGTCTGCTCCATCACTGTGAAATGATATGAAAGAAAATGCTTGATTCTTAGCATCAGAGCATCAATAAATATTGTTATTAGCAGAGTCTATAAGAATACCCTGCAGAGCACCTGTTTTTAATGTCTTACAACTCCATTCTAAAAGTAATCATTACAGAGATATAAATGACATTAATATCTCTGTCCAAAAGTATCTTACTATTCATTGAGATGAATGAGTGTGGTGCTGGATGGCAGTGTACTCTGGACACCTCCAACACCCACATTCCTGCACAAGCAAGCTCTTGCTCCCAGCTCTGTAAACTGTCTTTTGAGATATATCCTGTAACAGTACAAGTGTTACATGGAACAACTGGAGAACTGTCCTTGGGGGATATGTTTTCAAGTTCCCCAAGGTGTGAAATACTGTACACTAGGTAAACTCACATGAGGCTCATGTCACACTTGAAGAAACTCTGAGCTACATCTGAGCTGGGGTGGTCCCTATCAACACAGAAGCTTGTTGTATTGAAATTTTAGCCACAACAATCAGGTAAGCAAAAAACAAATCTAAGCATATTAATGTTTTAAGACACCATTTAGTAGATAAATTAATGAACAATATAAAATTATACTGTCATTTTAAGCCATCTTTCCCCATCGAAAGTATTTTCTTATAAGCCCAAATGTTTTCTATCTTCCTAAAACACTTGCTCTTGAGAAAATAGAACTCTAACAACCATGTCTTAACTGCCTACAGATTTTTCAAATGAAAACACTTCATATAAAACAGTACTGGTGCCGTTAAACCCAGTTTAGATTAGATTTTCCGCTTACTCTTTGTATGTTCCTGTTTCAGAATCTTCAGTCATAACATCATGCAGTCCCTCCACTGAAATGTTGATGATACCACAAAATTTATCTTGGATAACACTGTAAAAGAACAAAATTTACTTTGGATAGCATTGGAAAAGAACAGGAAAGTGACTTAGCTAAAGGAACTGCACAGGAAATTTGCTCAGTTGTAGAGTACATTCACTGAGAGGTATTTTCCTTGCTTACTGCTTAGCTGAGCATGCTATCAAGCAACTAATTCAGCATTTTTTTTAATTGCAAAATGGCTTCAAAATATACAATAAACATTATTTTAAAATATAACAAAACTTAATGTGCCACTGAAAATCTAGAATTAAATTCCAAATGGAATAGAAGACAATACACATAAGCACAGAAGTCAAGAACTGAGTGGGAAGGGTGTACTCCCTGCCAGCAGGGAAGAGAGTAGCGGTTTCTATTCCCAACACATTTACACCTTTTCTACCATCACTATTCCATGCATAAACCTACACAACTCTTTGAGCAACGGCTACTTGTAACGAAGGTACATTCCCCTACTTACCTCCATTTCTTCACCCTCCTAGGTAGCTAACTTCCCAGAGTGGGTGGAAAAACGCTGCACTCTGCAAGAGTGCGACTTTCCTAACTACAGAGAAAGGGCAACAGGATTTATCTGTTTAAACACGGGCACCTTCTACCATTTGACACACAAGGCTATTTAATACTAATGCAACGGGCTGGTAGAAATCACTTGGGAGTTTAGAGGCACGAGTACCTTTAGTCAACACAACCTGAAGGCTTGACTAGATAGGCCCACGATGCCCAAAATTACACTGAACATATTTACATTTGCTCCTGCATTGACAAAGCATGTGCCTGTAGGATAAGGGCATAGAAACACGACCTCCCCATGATGGATAAAGTAGGTGCAACCAGTTAGTTAATCTCCTAGTAAATGGAGAGCAGCCAACTACTGCCTCTGCTCCACTTTCTGCTACTGCAGACCTAATGCCAGAGACATGCTATTGTAGAACCTGGGATCTCAGACTCCTATTCTATGAACTGTGAAAGCGTGAAGACAAACTGCAAGTGAAAAGATGTTCACCTCAGGAACACCTCTAGCTACATGCAGCAGAGAAAGGGCCTAATTGGTGATAGTAAACTACAACCCTTTTCCTGTGACTGACACTGACTGAAGCACTTTATTGCTCCCTATTTGGAATTTCATTGTAAAAAGATGCTGCTGGTGCAGTTCTGTAAGAGGCAGAGGCAGAACCAGATGCATTCAATTCATTTACAGGCACCAAACATGAAGTTCATATACTGTATTTCAATTGTAGTTGATCATTGTTTTAACACAGACAAATCTATTTCCTAATATTCTTTCATTTCCTTTTCTTATTTGGGATAAAGACTGAAGACATGGATGAACTGTAGCACCTTATACAATAACAACTGCTTTTGAGAAATTTCTTGTCAGACACACAGCAAAATTTCACACATACAACAAACAGTTAAATAGCAATAGATGCCTTAGAAAAAAATGCTTATCAAGTTAGAATACTAAGCATAGAAAATATTCCTTCTATATTTGTTTAAGTAAAACTATAACTTCATTCATGATCTCTTGTTTCACAGGGATTAGTTTCTGTTCCCTTTTCCAAATTCAGCTAAAATTCAGTTATATGCCAGAATCTGAAGTGTGTTTTGTATCATCAGACTTGAAACTCCTGAATTCCACAAAATGAAAACTTTTACTGCCTGATTGCCAGCAGTCTATTTTAAAAGACACTTACTCCTTTGCCAAAAGGCTTCCCCATCACATCCAGAAGAGCAAAGCATTGCATGTTGTGAGACAATCTCCGTGAGGTTCTGCAGACAGCAAGCAAACAACCTACTGACCTCACAGCACAGCTGAGAAAGTGAACACTGCCTCAGCCACCTGCACAATGATCCCTCCGAGACACAGCAGGTTTCCTCAAGTCAGAGGTCCTGCCTGGCACACCTCCATTAAGACTCTTGCTTCATCCTTATTTTTGAAACACATCTCTAGGAAAATGCCATTAACACAGTCAATATTTTCCAACACGAGTAAGATTAGTGTTTTCCAACAAGCTGCCCTCAGATTTATGTCAACAGCAGACAAGGAACATTCAGCAAAAAACAAACATGAACACTTTGAGCCCTGGAGAAGCAAGCTATGCCCTGCTCATACACACCATTTAATTAATAATATAGGATGCTGTCCAATACCTGTATTATTCCTTCATTCCAAGCTGCACAAATCCCAGAATGGTTTGGGTTGAAAGGGACCTCAAAGGTCACCTGGTTCTGACCCTCCTGCTACAGGCAGGTCACCTTTCAAAGGACCAGGCTGCTCAAAGCCCCATCCGACCTGGCCCTAAACATTTCCATGGATAGAGCATCCACAGCTTGTCTGGGCAGTCCTCACCACCCTCACAGTAAAGAATTTTGTTCTAACATCTAATCAAAACCTACTGTCAGTTTTGAGTTATCCTCTCTTGTCCTATCACTGCAATTCCTGATGAACAGTGTCCCTCTCTGGCTTTCCTGCAGGCGCTTTCAGATACTGGGAGGTTAAGACAGATCCCCATACAACCTTCTCTTCTCAGACTGAACAGCCACAACTTTCTCAGCATGTCTTCATAGGGGAGGTGCTCCACTCCTCTTATTAACCTTGTGGCCTCTGGACTTGCTCCAGAGGTATCAGGTCCTTCTTATACTGAGGGCCCCAGAGCTGGATGCAGCACTCCAACTGGGGTCTTGTCAGCACAGAGTGGCAAAAACATTGTTCTTGACAGTTACCACAAAAGCACATATGGAAATCATTAATTTCTTGGAAAGGATAGTCTTACTTTATGACATAAATGAGAAACAGTATTTAATTTCTTTCTTTAGTGGAAGATTCATAAGAATTTTTAGGGTTTTTTTAAGGAAAATAAAGAATATTCAACACCTTTCAAAATGTAATTTGCCTGCAACTTTCAGTAAATATAATACTTTTTCTTTTTTTTCTCCTTTAAATGGGACAGGAGTTTCTTCCTACCAGAGACCCACTGAAATATTTACCAAATATGGAGCCAATAAACAGTGCAACTATTTCTGAAACACAAGACACATGCTGGTGAAAAATAAAGACACCACACACAGACTCATACTTCAAAAAAAGAAACCTCAAAGTTCAGTAGCAATATGCATTAGGCCTTATTTTCATAGATGAGTGCAAGCCACGCCACTCAAATGTAATACCTTTTCAAAGAGACTAAAATTAGCCTGCTTTTTTCAAGAAATAGAGAACTCAGATGAGCAGATTCAAAGAAGATCAATGCTGTATTCAGATGTATTTTCAAAACAGAACAGTTAATAATTTTTCATACTAAAATCTTAAACAGTTCCCTCCTTGAATTGCATACAATCTAGATTAGCAATGAAACAAACAAAAGCATCAAGCTATAACTGGTTTTGTATCTACCCAGTCTTCATAATTATTGGGACAAAACCTCTTTTAGCATGCAGCAGAAGTAAAAGGCCCACAATCATGACCTAAAACACTCCATGATCCAGTTTCAAAGATCTATTGACTACATTTTTATTACAGAAAGGATATTTTATGCTGACTGTTAATAAAATTTATCTTACCAATAAAGAAAACAAAATTTAGCATTCATGGCAGCTTCCATATGAAAAATCTCAAAACTTATTTTTCAAAGTTTGCCTAAGTTTTCAGATAAAAGAATAAAAGCTTTGCAAAGGACAAAACAGACCTCATATGCTCTGAAAGTGAAAAAGGTAGGGGCTTTTTTTTTTTATCATTCTGTCTATAATTTCTAATGCACATAGCTACCTACACAACACTATCCTGAGGTTTTATGTGAAAACTCACAATTTTTACTTCCATTATATCGCCAACTACTGCAGACAAAGCTCTTATCATCATGTTAAAACATGTCTTGACATATTTTTAGCTGTGCTTAAATAAAATGCACCCCACATCTACTTTGCATATCCCTCAGATAAGAAAAAAATCTGTATGAGAAAAAATACTTTTTCAGAGATTAAATGAAAGATAAAACATTTTTTGCTTCTCTACGTTCACCAGGATGAAGCAATGAACAACAAGGAGAGTTTGATTTCTTATCTTTACTAGTGTACATACTGAGAAAGCTTAATTAATTATCTCATTAGCCAAAGAAAGAGGTGGAGTGGGACAAATAGAGATGACCTGCACATACTGTAAGTGATGTAAATGATTATTACACATACACCCCTTAAGAGCTGCACAGTTCTAGGGAGCTCCTAAAGCAGTGAAGTAGGAGCTAAGACAATCTTTCCAGGGGAGTCCTATGACTGACCATAAACCTGACCTTCATGAAGCACCACTTTGCTTCATGAGTTCAGACTCAACTAAGGCTTCTAATGTATTTCCTAATGCTTTTAATACACATATGAACCACACATGTACATGAAAGAGTTGGTTTCCTGGTGTGAACATTTAAATACAAAAGACACTGATTGCAAAAGAAAGGCATTTCCCTCACAACTGCACAATAAATCTCTCAGTGCCCTGTTAGTCTAATCCCTGTGTTGGCAACCTGGATATTAGAGGATGTCTTCACTCCCAAGGATGGTTTTTTCAACTGCTTGAACTCTCTGCTGCACAAACAGCTGTGACACCAGTTTCCTTACATGTTCCACTACTACAGATGGTGAGACACACCTGGCAAACAACTCCCACAGCAGCTTGTCAGTGAAAAAGATGTACCTACAGAGAGAACCTCTCATGCCTTTCTGTAAAGAGTAGCTGTAAAAACCAGAGCCTAAAATATCAGAGCTGTTCCCTGCAGATTTCTTTGAGAATTAGGTTTATTCCGTTTTTAACCTTTGTGCACTACCAAAACTCCTCTGTAACAAAGGCACATCAGCATTTCTAGCAAGAAAAAGTTTACTAGTTTCTACTGCATTTGAAGTCCATTGTTTCTGAAGGTACCCATGTAAAATTAAAAATTTAGAAATACAGCACATAAAATTGCTGTAACTATTACTGTGCAATCATTGATTATGCAGTTGTTACCAAGTGAAAACAAAATTAGTATTTATCACAAGGAGTTACATAGGAGGGACAAAGTAACAAAAATGGGTTAAAGATTAAGAGATTGTAGTGAATCAGCCTCTGGAAAAAAGTGCATAAATTACAGCCAGTGTTTTCCCTTCTTAAAAGCATTTGTTCATTGTATTTAACATCTGATCTTAAGTTAGAAAATAATTTAAAAAAATAGTTTCTATGTAAGCAATACCAAACATTTTAAACTTTTGTCCAAGAACCTGAATTGTGTGTTCTGTATACAATAAATTACAGTCAAATACAGTATTATTTCATTACACTAATAACAAACAACAATGAAGTCACACTTGCAACATTCTCAGCCACTTAGTGTAGTCAAGATTTATACATGTCGTGGTAGCAGATAATATATTTTTCCCTTCTGGAAAAGAACTGCAGATGAGCAAACAGGACGACTGGGACCTGCACAGCCCAGATATACACAGGGGTTACACCAGCAGGAAAGCGGAGGGATAGAAAAGGAATGCTGACGGCAGTTCTGGCTCAGCTGGAGAATGGCACAGGCTCAGGCTGGAGCCTGGAACAGCAACACACTTCTACACAATTTAAATCAACACCATGGAGGAAAGTCTAACATTGCTCCTCACCTCCCCTTGAGTCTAACTGTAAACTGTGTAACTTATAAACAACACAGCTGAAATCTCTATACCATAGGCCTGTACAAGAAAAACAGTATCTACAAGACTAAGTCCAACTGCTTGAAAACTTTACAATATTGGGCTATTTGGAACATGGCTTTATGACTTTTAATTCCTGAATAAAGTTTGAATTATTTAAATAAAAATGGAAAAATAAAAATCATAGAAATTCAGGCTGAAAATAAAGGTACAACATATTAGACATAACATGACAACTACAGAACACCAACATTTGAAATAGAAATAAAAAGTTAACTACAAACCATATAGGAAAATATCCCTACTTGGAAGATGAAGTTTTCACTAAGAACACATACGTAGACCTGACACCTCCCAATATAAACCAAATATGTAAATTTTTTCAGCCATTAATTTACCATTATATATTTACAGTGTAGTGTATTTCTTCAATTTGTACCTCTTACCTAGCTAAAAAGTACCTCAAAGATTACTACACAGATGACATAGATGATGATCTTCTATTGACAAGAATTAATCAGCTCTATTACCTTTGACATAATAAATTTGGCTGTTAAACTTCAGTAAATTTCAACAGAAATTTAGTTTTTCTTAACTCAAATTTAGATTATTTCATAAAATCACACAGATACACTCTAATAAAAAGTCACTTTAATATAGTCTTTATACAGACTTTGTACACACAACTTTGTACATTACAATATGCTATAGGTACGAATGGAATTTATAGTTTGAAATTTTTCTCTTACTCGAGAGTTTGAACAAGCTAATTGTAAATGTACTTTTTTCTACTGTGCTTTGTTTAACATAGAAAGACTAGAAACTCTATTACAATAAACACACAAAACACTTTTTCTGATTTCCCAAGATTTCTTGGCTGCATGATCCTACTAAGAACTGATGTTTTGCTTGCTTCACAATAGCTATGGAATTTCTATAGGAACTTACATCATTAAGTACTCTAAAATAAATTAAAGGGCACTTTATACTGCATGTATACTTGAGCATAGGTGAACAAGTACTACAAACAGGGACTGAGGCTAATAAACCTATTCCTGTTAGATTGAAATGACATAATGAAATAATCAATTTCAAAACATTCAGTAAGCAAATGGTGACACAGAATCCAAATTCTCCTGTTTTCCACAGTTCTATTAAGCAGTTGATTTTAATTGGTAGAGGTATTTCTACAGAACTGAATTCTTGATTTCTTGTCTTTTCATATCACATTTAACATCAAATCAAATGAGATACATTACAATGATGAATGTTCAAACAAGATGACCTGTGCCTGACTTTCTGATGCTGTTCGCTTGAGCAGCCTTATTTGGTCCAGTTCTGAATGTTCCACTGATTTCTGAGTTAGAGACTGCACTGAGTCAGTTATGTTGTATCTGCTAGGCTGATAAAAGCCGTAATATTCTATACTCTTTTCCCCTGAGTTTTCCAGCACCTTTAGTTTCCACCTAAACTGAATAATTTTACAGGTTAAGAACAGGATAACAGCACAAGCCAGAATGAAAAAGGCTAGTAAAATGTCAAAAGCTTGATTCAGCTTTTCAACCTGTTTAGTACAAATCAAGGTTGTTTTTAAGGATACAGGATCAGGATCTGTTGTAAACAACCATTCTTCTTCAACATTTCTATTAGTAGGTATAGTTTCTGCTGGTATTTGCACTGGTAATGTTGATAACACTGTAGCTGCCTGGGATGGCACTTCAACAGCATATTCCTCATAAGGCAATGGGGTAGAAGATGTAGCTGTAGTTCCTTCCCAGAAAGCAAAATACTTAGCTTCTGCAGTGGCAAACTGTTCCAATGTGTTGTGCCTGTTCCCTTTATGCCAGGCCACCTGCAGAGTGGTGGTGCTGTGATGCACTCCGATGGATCCCAGACTCGAGGCAGAGCCCGGGCCAGCAGTGGGGCCAACACAGCTTGAAAACCAAGCCCACTTCATATAAAGCACAGGTCTACCACGCATACTCTGGGGATTCTGACAGTGGATTTTTGCAGAAACAGATGATGATGCTAGCCAATTAAGTAATGCAAGCATTTTGCAGCTGCAGTTCCAAGGATTAGAATGTACCTGAAGATGGGTTAAAGATACTAAGGGCTTGAGCACTTCCGGGTGTAACTCTGTGATATTATTAAATGCTAAACTGAGTACTTTCAGTGACTGCCCCATTTTTTCAAAGGTACCATTGCCAATACTGGCTATTTTATTTCTGTCTAGCTGTAGATATATTAAATTGTTCAATAAAGTAAAAGTGCTGGAATTTATATTTTCTAAATCATTGTAACTTAAGATTAGCTGACTAAGGTTGTTTAATCCAAAAAATCCATTTACAGCAACACATTTTAGTTTGACATTTTTCAAAGACAGGTATCTAAGCTTGTTAAGTCCCTTAAATGCAAAAGGCTGAATTGATCCAATGGGATTGTGAGACAAAGAAAGTCTTTCAAGATTTTTGAGCCTTCCAATAGCATTTGATGGCACTAGTGTTAAGTTGTTACCTTCAAGGAACAAATATGCAAGATTTTCAAGATGATGAAATGCTGAACCTGATATCCGTGAAATCTTATTATTTGCTAGGTTTAGTGTCTGGAGACTTATCATGCCCCAGAAAGTTCCACTTCCAAGGATACTGAGACGATTTCTTTGAAGTGTTAAATATCTAACAGAAAGAAGATCACTAAATAATCCTCTGGGAAGAAAAGCTATTTGATTATTCTGAAGGTACAAACAATGAAGATTAGAAAGGCCTTCAAAGATTCCTGGATCCAGGCGTTTAATATTATTGCTATTTAGATGCAAGTAGCTGAGTCTGGGGACTTCCACAAAAGCTTTTGGGTGTACATACAAAATACTTGAGTTATCCATGTAGAGTGCAGCAAGCTTCTGAAGGCCTCTTAGATCATTTGGAGTGACATGCGAAATATTATTTCCACTGAGGTAAATAAGAATTGTTGTTTTTGGAAGGTTCCACGGGATGCTTGAAAGCCCTGCATTACGGCAGCTAACTTGTCTCCCTGTGCAGAGCTGACAAGCAGATGGACAGGCAAAAGCCTCCTTCTGGAGCAGCAACAAAAGAAAACAATTAAATATGTACAGGAATGCTCCTGTGCAGAGTGGAGAACTTTGCAGAACACACATATCCCTGTCTTTGGCCTTCTTACTCATCTCTGACTTCACTAGTAGAGATAAAAAGAAGTATATAAATATTATTATTAATTCAAATATATTCATTATATATATTAATTATTAATAATTATTTGAATCTACATGTACAGTCCTAAAAATTGCTCTCAAGATTGGTATTTTATATATTATTCTCTCATGCCAAACAAGCCATTTAAAACTCCAACTTACTAACTGGATTCCACTGCAAAAAAAATTTTAAGTAAATGGACAATTAAATAAATATACTGCTAACACAGTCAGAAAATATTTAATTGGCTGTAGCATAAAAGCATCTAAGATATCAAAATAATAGCTTCTATTAAATTAAAAATACTATACATAAGCTACCTGTTATAGTTAACCATCACTAAGAAATGTTTCAAAAGCATTCAAATAGAAATGCCAACTTTAAACAAGTTACCTTTTACCAGCAGCTAACTTACTATTTGAATTTTGCTTTTATAAAGCTCAGTTATATTTAAAATAAATAGAAGCATTTCCTTACCCCAAATCTGAAGTTCATTATTTAAGTTATTTTGCAGTCTGCAGTCCACTGAACTATGTTATAAGCTGACCAACTACATTAATCTGTGAAACCTTTGTAAAGGCAGTATTTCTGGGTACTACGGCACTCACATTTTTGCTCCAGGGTTTGCAACAGTTTGCTCAGGAAATTGAGAAAGAAGTGCCTAAAGTCAGGTTGCCATGGATACAGGAAACCCTGGGACAGGAAGCCATTTTATCTGTGCTTCAGAAGTATTGTTGGAAAGGAAATCTCAATGATTTGTTTCTAGAAAACCAAGAACTATCTTAGTCCGTGACTGCTGAGTTTTGTTTGGGGTTTTTTTTTGTTTGGGTTGGGGTTTTTTGTTTTGTTTTGTTTTTTTTGTTTTTTAAATCTACTGATTTACCTAGGAGAGCTCAAAAGAGTTTTATCTTAGGGATAAATTTTAGAATAAAGCACAACTATCTGCAACAGCACTATTACATTACCTGTAACTCCATTATCTTTCAGCAAGAACAGGAAATGCTTTATTAAATTGGCCACAACACTTATGTTGTTCTCTGTCTACAGAGCAAAACTGCTGCCACATGCATGTGGTCTGGCAGAGAGGGGAAAAAGACATGCTGTGGAGGGAAGAGCCCAGTGTGTCCTGCCCTCTGGTAAGGCACAACCTGCCAGCAATCCCAGAGAAATCTATGAAATCTTAGGACGTGATGTGGCACTAAGCTGCTATGTACTTGCATTTCTGACCTGACCCAAGCACTTTGTTATGTCTCGCTTTATGGCACCCTTTTAAAAGCAAATTTATCCACAGAGGACTATGAGATGGTTTCTGGTTCTGAGAGCCACACCCTTCATGCACA
The DNA here is from genome assembly GCA_013186435.1 of Turdus rufiventris. Taxonomy (NCBI): domain Eukaryota; kingdom Metazoa; phylum Chordata; class Aves; order Passeriformes; family Turdidae; genus Turdus; species Turdus rufiventris. The sequence continues at coordinate 12,647,740 of PYHW01009486.1, forward strand.
ACTTTTGTTTCCTGCAGTGTCCCTGTGCAGAAAAACATACATGGGCTATAAATACCCCTCTCGCTTAAGAACCAGAGATTACAGCCTCAGTTTATCCATCACAGGGAAGAAATACTTGCAAAGCTCAGTCACATCATGAAAGGGGAAAAGGGGAGATTAAGCCTACAAATAGCAACGTAACTAAAACATCATTATTTTACTGCAGCAATACCTTCTGTTCAGCAAAAGAAAGATGACAAAGCCCATCAGTAACCATAGCCAAAAAAGAGGCGCAACAGCAGGGACATCAAGTCCCTTCCGCTACAGTTATCTCACACAGGAAGCATGAATTCACTTAAGGGGTAAAATGTAACACAAATGTCTTTGTCTAAATAATCCAATCTGCAATACAGGACACACATGAGAAAGGGAAGCAGAATAGACAGGAACATGCTTTTGAAGCAGCTTTCTTCCAAATATCTAGTCTAAAATAAGGAAACAGTAAGTATAATTGGTCCATAGGCCATTTTAGACAAAGCCTGTATCAGTTACAACCCAGAATTAGGACTGCATTTGTTTCTTTTTTGCTGAGACCAACAGATCAATAGGAAAACATTATTTTTCTGATCTGAATACTTATTTTCATGCTTGTATTTTCCCACAGTTTTTAACGTAATTGTTGGCATAGAGAGAAATAAAATAAAATTTCATGTTATTTACTTAAAAGAAAAACACAGTATAATTCACAGGAAGGTTGGTAAAGTATCCTGGAAGCGGAGGACAGAATAGTAAAAGTAACAGAAAGAGATTATTAATATAGTCAGACGAGGAGAAAATCAGAGACTGGTCAAAAATGGAAAGCGACTTCACACAGGAAATTATCTTCTACCTAAACTTCACCACCTATAATTTCTTTATATTGAAACCTAGATGTGTCAAAAAAAAAAAAAAATACAAATACAAAAGAATTATTCTTCCAAGTGTGCGGTATGGAACAACCCTTTATAGCTACAAGAAGTACGTAAGTCACATTTAAAAAAAGTTTTAGAAGGCAAATACTCATAGAGCTATCTTCTTGCAAAATGTCAGAAGCAACATGTTTTGAAAAACTAAAGGAATTAATGAAGCTCTGTACAGTATATCAGATGGTATCAAAATTTAGAGGAATCAGTAGAGCAGTGACCAGATAAAAGAAAGCTGATGACCAGTAAGTGGTTGAATTTCTCTGTGGTCTTGCACTGAAAGTACCTTATGAATATACACAAAATTTTTGCTTGAACCCTAGCTCTACTTTGGTTCTGAGCACACTGTGGACTCTTCTGATAGTTGAATCCCATGCCCAAAATGGGAGGAAAAAAATCTTAATCCAGATCATGGCTCCTTCCATTCTAGAGAAAGTACTATTTTACACTTTGTCAATACTGCACCCAAAGACTTGCAGATCACATTGAAATGTAATTTGGAGCTATTATTTCATTAACACTACATATTGTTTAAGTTCTGAAAGCAGTATCTGTTAAGAACAAGACACAAAATTATGTGCCACATAAATGATACCATTTTGGGGGAAACCATAAAAAAGGTGGGGTGGGATACTGCGTAACTTGGATCAGCACTTCTTAAATGGCTTGTACTTAAACAATAAAATCCGTTACTTTTGGAAAACTGAATGAAAAAACCACAGGAAACACTAACAAGCCTAGACAGTGCTTATATTTTATTCACTGCAAATTTTCTTCTGTAGCAAGAGAACTACTAGGTTTGTATCTGAATACAGCTTCACATGGTAACAGAAAAAAATATTTTTGAACCCACAAGTGAATTTTATTTTAATATACTAATATTGATGAAGTTACTAATGCTATTGGCTTTTTAACATTAAAATCTAGTTCAACAAGGACTCCTTGTAAATACAAGCATGAAGCCTGAGTAACAGCAAATTGTCAAATTGAGCATAAAATGACAGGGAGAAATAATTGAAAAAACATACACACACTGCACCCATGTTATATTAAAGCCAATATAATGAATATTAGGTGGCATAAACTAGTCATCCAACTCCCAGTTAGGTATAGCAGATAACATGCAACAAGTTCAAAAACAGGGTCTAAAGTCAATTTTTGAGGAGGGATTTCCTTCTTATAGTCTTTACAAAATTATGTTAAAGTCCACAAACTAGGACAACCAATTTTTAGCACTATAATTATTATTTTAAGTTTATAAGAGTGAAACAATTTATTGCCTTCCCATTGTGTATTTAACAACCATTTGCTCTTGCAGGGCTTTCCTCCTTCTACTTTTATTTTCCACAGGTAGGCTATTGTACAACTTTATTTTTTCTAATACCTACTTCCTTCTGCCCATATCACCTCTAGTAATGACCACAAATTAAAGCAATTCAGGAATTAAACTACTGCTTATGTAGCACAGACATAATTTAATTAACATGCAGTAGGCAGGTGAATTGTTGATACCTGATTAACTTATCAGATCCCAAAACACTTTTCTGTTTTTCTCATTATTTAGTTTACCTAAACATTTCCAATTGTCTCAAAAATTGTAAATTTCTTCTAGTATTTAATATTTCTGTTTCTGTAAGAATCCTAACTTGCTGCTTCATTTACCAAAAATTTCTCTCTTCTACAACATGAAAACTACAGAATTATTTTTCCCATTGAGGACAGGAAAGTAAGTTTCCATTCTATAAACCTAATTTGACCTTACACTCCAGTGAAATAATATGATAGAAAGCTCTTGTGAAACTAAAAGCTCTCTTTGAGAAATTGTTAGAATTAGCTCGTTCTCTTTACTCAGAAATCTAAGTCTTCTATGGAGCAACCACTAAGTCTGTGAACAAAACAGTAACATAAAAAAGGTTGGCCATGAATGTAACGCACAGATGTGACATACTAACAGTAATACTATAGCTTTAGCCTTTACTTTTCACTGCAATATTTAGCAATTCTGTTCAAACTATAAAAGTATTAATGTACTTAATATGAATGCAATTCAAACCAAAAGGTCCAAAGAACTCAATTTAACTACCCAAATTTCAACTTCTAGAAATTTAATCAAAACTAAACTCAATTGCAAAACCACACTCTGCCTGCTAGTTTAGGAGACAGGATGGGCATACACTTGACATTAGCAACTGATAGCTTCAAATATTTAAAAGAGAGAGAGAACTTTAACAGTTCTTAACAACTACTACAGAGAATGCCCACACACAAAATACAAAAGCTATTTCTTAAAAATACAAGCTTTCTTCATACTTCGACATTTTTTCAATATCAGAACCTGATGTTTTGTTTTAAAAACTCACTTTCTCATTAAATTTTTTGAATATGAAACATTATTTTTCAAGACAGTACTTATTTGCAGAAGGTCTTCTAGTGACATGGGCTGTGGTGTTTATCACTTTTGGTATCTTATCATAATAGTCTGGCACTGTTAAAGAAAGTCACTGAAAAATCTCAGCTACTCTCAGGCAGTCTCAGATTTCACAGAGTATAGCACACAGAGATAAGCAGATGTACCAAAATGGCTCAAACAAACAGGCGCAAAAATAGCTGTAAATCTACGTTTTAGGTTTGTATTTTTGTTCTTTTGTTAAAATCTTGTGATTTTTTGCACATTTTTAGTAATATGCTATATTTCAGTCACTACTTATTCAGTATCTAATTTGCAAACATGTAAACCATACATTGCAAAGAGATTGAAGGAAGCTAGTTAGTCTGTAATCTTTTGCTGTGTTTTATATAATTAAAATCTAAAATTTTATGGTAATTTGTAATTAGAATAGTTTTAGGAAACACTTTTGAAATATTTTATATAAACCATAAGCAAAAATAAGATATCAGCAGCAACCAAACCCTTATGACTGTAGTTTATTTTTTTGCAGCAGTTTAGCTGCAATTAGTGACATAATTCCTTGCTATCATTTAGTATGTTTTTCCTTGAAATCAAGGGTTAAGGGCCTTAGGAAAAAGATAATATACTCCTGACCAATCCACGCTAGCAATCAAGTGTAGGAGAAAAACTGATGGAGACTGAACAAGGAAAGGTTAATGAGTGCATCCTTTTGCCAATGCCATAATGTGATGTGCAATTAAAGAAGTTGTCAGTGCTCTGTGTTACCTTCTGAATACGCAGACTGATACTCACACTAAGACTAAAGCCACATTTTTCACTCTTATCATTAGAACTGTGCTGTTACCTGTCAGGCAAGCTAAATAAATCCAAGGCCAAACACTGATGACAAACTGCAAAATCATAATTTAAAAGAGCTCCTTTAAAGGTTAATAGTCTATCAGAGGCATGGGTGAGCATACCTCTAACTAGAGAGATTAAAAAAATGGAGGGGAAGATAAAATAGCTTCAGAGTATCATCCCTTAAAGAAAGGACGACATGCAAGTAATTATGTAAGAAATTCAGACTATAAATGAGGACATAACTATTTTGAGGAGAACATGACATTTTATTAGGCACTTTCTTGCCATTTACTAACGTTACATATAGACAACTTTTTGAGAGGAAAATTAAAATTTCTAACTAGGTAATTTTAGAAAATGACAGAAGCAAATCTCTATAATAACCTAATGAAGATTTATAATTGCATACTGTAAGTACTTACACTCACAAAATGCCAATTATCTAACTGGCAGAACTCATATTGGCTGACATATCAGACTTGATAAACAATGAAGAAAAGTAGACATTCATTTACATAATGATTAGAAACCTGGAGAACCTCTTAACCCTTTCACCACAATACATAAACATATTTGATTCAAAGGGGTAAAAATGAAAACTACTCAAAACTACCAGAAACCAAAATGATGAAAGAAATTAAAATACTTCATATTTTAAGCTCTCCTCTATTTAAGAATAGTACCACTCTACACAGGTAGGTCCACCAAAAATAAGCCTATGCTCAAGGACCACAATTAGTGGCCTGTTTTAGAAAGCTGACTTTAAGTAAACTTGACAGTTTCCCATTCAAGACAGACATAGCAGAAATAACACTCACCTGCAGAAGGGGAGTGCTTAGCTTTCAACACGGTGTCAAATACTACCTGTGGATACAGTCAGGTACCACTCCAAACCAGGCTGATTGTTGACACTATAATGTTTCCAAAAACTGTTTCCATTTCCTTATTAAAGAATAAATGTTCCTATCATTGCTCAGCATCTTTCAATGTTGTTTGTGTTCTACTAAAATACATGCAACTCTAGGAGTAAAAAAGATATCTACTTTGCAAAATACATCATTAAAAGCTTTCAGTATCACTAGAGAATGACATCCCAAAACACTTAATACTGACATCATGCTGCAATAACCAAGCTAATTATTTCCAAACAGACGATAGCTATAGGTAGCAGAAGGGGATATGTTTTAGCATCAGGAACTACAAAAGATGCTGAAGATGCTCAAAATGCAGAACCCTACATAGTGATGGAGGCCCACACATTTTCACAACAAATAAGAGGTAGAAGGCTGCTACTGACCATATTGACTAGGCACTATTTCAGGGACCAAGAGCACATCTAATAAAACTACTCAGTCTCAAAGAGTACTCTTGCAGCTGTATATTCACAAACAAGACATTAAGGCTGTAGACAAGGGCAAATATGACTGAACTATGACAGTAGGAAAATCACAACATTTGTGAATTTACTCATCCAGATTGCTGTTACATGTCATGTCTCACACTCTAGCTCAAAAACAATTTTCCTCCAAAAAACTTCAAGTCCTTGCATGTTTTTCAAAAAGCCATTCCTGTTAGAGCTACTGTGTGTCTATCCACACTCTCCTTAAGTACTGAACACGGAGACACTGTAACTCCACAAGTGCATCCTTACTGCCTGAACTTACTGGTTCCCACTGTTACATACAACAGTTTGAAGACAGAAGTCTTTCACCTATTTTATCAAATAGTAAGATTTTTTAATAAATTTATGAAAATGCACATGGATGGATGAGTAATAAACAGGCAGTAAGAATACAAAATATGGAAAATATTGCCAATGCATTTATCTGTCAAACACCAAAAGAAATTGCTAATATTAATTGACCACACTTGGACAGCAAAAGCAGATAGTTGTATCACATTTAATTTGGGCAAACTCCGAAGTAATACCAGGAAATTACTGTTCTGTGAAAAGTGCTGCAACACACTAATCAGGAAAGCAGCACTTATTGTTCTTTTATTAATATGAATTTCTAACCACTAACACGATGTACAGCTGTGGGAAGATAAACAGGATGCTAGACTGAAGGACACGCAAACATGAATAAAATGCAGCACTACTCTGGATACCAGAAGCATGGCATTACATCTGTCTAGATGAGAAAATTACAATGTGGCTAACAATTTTTCACTTTATAACCTGCTTACTAGTCAGCCCAAGAGCCACTGTGAACAACTACTCTGCAACAAATCCTTATCTGCTCTAAAACCCTTCATTTATGATACTGTCAAAGGTGCTGTACTTGAAACAAAATTATTTGTGTCAAACTGGCTTTAAATTAATAATGAAGTTTTCCCTTCCCCTAAAATGCAGAAAGTCTGGAGTTCCACATACTTGTAATTATAAACCTGACCATTAACTAGAGAAACATTTAAATCTATGAAGTAATACTATAGAGTTTACACGGAGAATAAAAAAGGTCACTGTTTAATACTTTCCCCCACATTTTATACATAAATCAACTCTGAGGGAAGAATGAGAATACGTGTTACCTTCATTCTCCCCCTACTATTTTTGCCTACCCCCTCTCTTTCCTCTCTTTTTAAAAGGAAGAAAGTTGTCCCCTACTATTTTTGCCTACCCCCTCTCTTTCCTCTCTTTTTAAAAGGAAGAAAGTTGTCAGCAAGTGTTAGACACAGCACAGATGCCTGTTTTCCTTATAGCAGAATCTTGAAAATCTGAGCTTGCCACTGAGCAAGCTGAGTGAAGAATCTCACCCTCACCTTGGCCTTCCCAAGACAGCCCATCAGCCATCCAGAGAAGACAAAATTCTACTCTGCCTCCGTAGTTGAGAAATCTTGAACTTACCTTGGATACCAAAAGTAAAATCTAATCAGGAAACCGGTTAGTAAGGCATTCCTACAGGAACAATTACTTTAGCTTTTCTTCAAAATAGTTATATTAATAATTTTTTTAAAAAAATACTGTATTCTATTTAAAACAATTTTTTGCTTCAATTTTGGAAATGGGCTTGCACAAGAAGCCTACAGATACAGGATACAGCAAGTGTGTGTAGCATAATCCCTGAGATACAGTAAAACCAGAATGACTCATATTGTCATAGTAAAAGAAAAAAATCAATTGACAGAATCCATTTCACACACTCGGTCTGAAGGTAAGTTTGGCAATCTATCAATTGCATAAGTGAAATTTTCATAGCTTTGACACAAATACATCCACTAACGAGAGGCTTTTTATTTGAGAAGCAACTTTAAGTGGTATGAGTAACTGAAAAATAAAGCTGTCATTTGCAGAAGGTTTTATTACGTTAAGGACTGCCAGAAATAACTGGCTTTTACAGCAGGAAATCTGGAGCAGCTGAACATAGTTCAAAATAACACAGTTATCTAAAGGAATTTTTTTTTCCTTCCTCTCTTTAACAGAGACTTCACAGGAAGACAGATGTAGTTCAGTACCTTAAATTTTAGCTAACACCTCTTTAAAAAACATTTCAAATATACTTATAAACAACATAATACTGTTATATTTACTGGGAAAAAACCTTTTATATAGCAGCTGCTTGGTTCACCTTTAGCTAGATAGTTATCTTGACTATCCCCCCAGACAAAAAAAGGAAAAAATTTCTGTGCATATAAAAAACAATGAAGCTTCTAAATTACACCTAAGTGTTCCCTGATTTATTTTTTTTAAGATAGTGACTACATAGTCTATGGCTTTGACAGATACTACATATTCTACAGATACTAACACAGCTTTTAGGATTTGGGAGCAACATCTAAATTCCCAACAGAAAATACTTAAGGACTGTTCAGGAAACACAGCAGACTAAATGTAAACTCATGTAGTGTTGTCTTCCTGAATGTCAAAAATAAAAATAATCTGAAGGTAACTATGGACTGATGTAGACAGCCAGTTCTCCCGAAATATCTCGAGATGTACGGGAAGATAGTACCCCGCCCCCTGTCATAAGTTAAGTCACGTGGGC
>PYHW01009486.1:12659477-12676365 GCA_013186435.1 Turdus rufiventris
GTGATTTGTCCGGCCAGGTTGTAAGTTTCGCCGTGGTCTACTACCGAACCGGGTCTCCACGTGCCTTAGCCGGTCTAAGGCAACAGACTGAACTCTCATCTAAATGTGTAATACATGATTTCTAGTACTGACAGCTTAGAAGCCAGTGTATTCAGCATTTTCATTTAAAATTTTCATTTTCAATGTATATGCAGCAATGATGATGGCTACTGAAAGGATAACAGGAAAATCTGTTTGCTATAATATTATAATTCAAAAACTGTTTCACAGCAACAACACAGTCTTTTACAGCAACTCTTTCTTCCATTTAATGTCATAAAGGAGAATACCAGGATGAAAGTTCAGATTACCTACAACAGGAAAGAAAACTGAGCATTGTTCCCTAGAAGGGACAACAAAATAGTAATATGTCAACTAAGAAACTACTTAATCATAAGAGAGAAGCAAACAGTTCCAAGTTAGTATGAGAATCAACAATAAAATCTGCAGTGCTGGTTCCTCACTTTTACTTTATGAAATAGAAGAAAGGTTAATGTTATGAAGTCAAATAAGTTAATATAATGTAGCGAGGAAGTTCTATCTTTTTAAAGGCTCTTTTGGGAGAGAAAAGTACAGTACTTTCACGACCATAAGGAGCACCCTTTTGACTAAAATTTTCCCCCGAACCCAGAAGTACACCTTATAGTCCGGTGCACCTTATATGACAGACAAAGTTCAGAAATTTGCAAACCCGGAACTGAGAGCTGCGAGCTGCAGGGCCACAGCTGCTGGGTGGAGGCGGGGCGGAGCCCCAGCAGGCACACCCCGGCCCCATGGAGGGGGCACGGAGGGGCAGCAGGCATAGCCCAGCCCCACCGGGTACAGGCGAGCCTGGGGGCCTGAGGCACCGCTCCTGCTGGGTACAGGCGGGCCTGGGGGCCCATGGCTGCTGGGTTGAGGCAGGGCCTCGGTCAGCAACCGCGTGGTGGGAGCTGGGGGCGAAGCCTCGCTGCAAAAAAAAAAAAGTGCGCCCTCTAGTCCAGTGCGCCTTATATGAGCTACAAAGTTGCAAATTTTGCCAACTCCCGGGGGGGGGTGCCTTATAGTCCAGTGCACCTTATAGTCACAAAATCACTGTAAATAAAACTACTCATACTGCAATATTTAGCTGCAGAGTTGTGAAATACTTTAAAAATAATTCCCAGAGCTGTTGAAGCACTGTTATTTAAGGCATTGCATGTTTGCTTACCCATTCAATGATGGAAGAAGAGAAAGCAATGCCAAAGCAGAAAGTTTTCTTCTTTCTGGCTGAGTGATGTTATCCATCCGATCAACCCACATTTCAATCATGTTACCAAGAATTTGGTCCAACTGCATTGGGAAACACAACAGTCCTTTTCAGTTATGAGTACATCAGTGTGTTTAGAAAATAACTTATTTTAATTTTTCTAGCAACAGAATACATTATTTAATCTTGGAAAGATACCATAGAGCTGTATACCCAACAGAAGTAACAAGCAACAGGTACTTTTAAAATTTTCTATGACAATGCCTCCAGGCCCTGAGCCCTCCATACCATTAGTTGTAACCTAGATTTTGAAATGAAATGCATTTTGAAATGAAATGCATTTCATTTATGAAGAGGGAACTAACTCAGGATAGCAAATTATTCAGTTTTCCCCAAATAGTGTCATAGAAACCAAGCACATGAACTTATTCTGTTTTATCTACAAAGTGACAAATTAAAAAAACAAACAATAAGAAAAAAAAAACTTGTCGTTATTTGTTCAAAAACTTTTTTACACACCAGAAAAGCAAATGACTAAAATTTCACTTAAAGGATGTAACAGAACACTTGTAGCAAAAGATCCTCACTGTAGCGAAAGTAACTTCACCAGTGCTACTAAAGCCCACTGAACCTGATACTCTAGAAACTCGGGAGAATGATTAGAATATTCTCCATGTGCACGACCCATCATGATGGCACAGGGAAAGAAATTCTCACCCTACAATGGCATGTGAAGGGGCTAATTACACAACTAATTGTGGGATGCAGCAAGAAGAGAATTTAAGGACTATATAAAAATTTTAATGGAATGTTGTAAGTAATTATGACAACATGTAAAAGTTGTTACAAGGTGTTCAGGGAAAGGAGAAAAAGAGGGGCAAGAGCCCCTTTTCAAGATTAACTGAGCAGGAACAAGCACAGGTAACAGAGGGGAAAGTTTCTTCATGTCAAAAGAAAGCAAGACTTCTTAATGTAACACTGCTGAAATACCACGACACAAAAAACCCAAAAGGATACAAAAGGACAATAAATCTTACCTCCTGACCCAATTCACATGCCATCTGGCTCAAAAGTAATGAAAAAAACCTTGCATTTTGTAGCAGAACTCTTCCCATGATCCCCAGATAAGTAGACATCACTACTGGGTATCTCTGAAACAAAAATAAACTAAATCAAAAGGTGCTTATTTTAAGCAAAAGGAAAATACTTGACACATACAGCAGCAATACTTTGAAAATACTTGTATGCATCCCTTACATTTTTGACTAAATTTTACATTATAAATTGCTATTTAAGAGGCTCTAGGAACAGAAGAATGAGTGAGCAAGGTTCACCTGAGTTCCCGGTCATTACAATATGAGAACTACGGCAATTTCACAGTCAATTTCATCCAAACAGCCAAGACAACTTGCAAGGTGACTTTTATTTTAAAACCTGTATCTTAAGGTACTAACACCTTATTGTTGTGTTAAAAATTACTTTTGAAGTTGATTATGGTTCCAAGTTACTGCTTACAATTTCAGTAACATTAAGAACACTTAGTATTTCTGAAGTTGTTACTTTTTTCAGATAGAAAATACATTTGCTGATAACTAATCTGCAGGTGTCTCAAAATTAACTGGAAAAAGTAATAAGTTCATTAGTTTATTATCTTTGGTTATTATTTTTAAAAGAAGCCATAGATTTTAAATTCAGTAAGTAACAACATAACTGTATTTTGTAAAATAGCCTACTTGAAAAACAAAATGCCAACATTTATCTGAAAATACTAATCCAGACTAACACAATCTGAATAGGGTATAATACATTTATTAGTCTTAAATCAGAAGACATTTTAATAACCCACTCTCTATGTTTGTGCTCTGAACAGCAGAAAGTATTTTGCTATATAGTATTACTTGGCTTAAATTTGGAAATCTTATTCAGCTCAGTAATTGGAGCCACATATTGATATTTGAAAGTCTTCAACCGGAAAAAAACCCAAAGGTTTTGATCAAAGAAGTCAAAAAGCTAGAAGAATTCCACCCACTGATTCCTGCTAGAACTGAAAGGTTCAACACAGTTAAAGCATGTCTGATTTTACTCATTTTCATCTAACACAGAAGTTTTTTGAGCACAAAGGGAAAAGCAAGAAGTTAAAACATATAAGCCAGCAAAATCTTAAAGACTCTATCTCACACAAACCATTCTCACACCCTTCAATCCTTCATATTAGATATGCCAATTAGAAAAAGAAGATCAAGTTGATCTTCTGGTTCAGTTTGTTTTTCTCTGGTCCAGGCACAATTAAAAAAGAATAGTATGTGTATTCACGAAAAGAAAAAAACCAAAACAACAAAAACTCCAACATCAACTAAGGGTTAAACTAGGCCTAATGTTACATCTGTTAAAAGTGTCAATAGTTAAGGAACAGTGGAACAGCAGAATAAAATTTGTGCTATTTTATTAAAACAAACATTAAAACACTACATGACAAAACAAGTGATAGGTTGCTTTTTCTTGTGCTACTGTGTTACTTTCAAGGACTTTTAAACTAAATGCCAAAAATCTATCAGGTGCTCTTAAAACAAGAGAAAATACAGTATCAATATGAAAATACTGGAGATGATGGAAGGCACTGTCATTTTCCAAAGGAAAAGCAGAGAGTAGTTAAAGTAACTCTTACCTCCCCATCTATAATCCCCCTGAATACTGATGGCAGAAGGGGTTGAAACATTTGAGGACCCAACACAGGGTTGACTTTTAGGACATTTTCTACAACCTTAAGAACAAAAGCAAATTAGAACATTAATAAGGTACATTCATAAATCTTAACCAAAGCTTTTAAACCATATGTACTTGAGTACACATATAAAATACTCATAGGATGTTTACTATTAAATACCAGCAAACCCCAGATTGCTGAAACTATATTCTAGTAAAATACTCTGCAAATCTGCATAAATGCACCTGGTGAAAGCTGACAGGTCAATGAAACCCACCTAGCCAAGCACCTCACAAGCCTCCCCATGGTCCAGGCACAGTTGATGAGGTGGTTTGGAAGAAAGAACCTTGTTATGTTTCCAGGAAAAGCAGCAGATTGAGGTGGTTGGTAGGGTGAAGTACCAACAGTTTAGGGCATATTTCCATAGCTTTGTTATGTCACTTCTTTGAGAAAATATTTAAGACCTACCAGCTCTTTGCAGGTGTGTTCTCAGAAGTCTTATTCGAGGTACCTTGCTCTGGTTCCCAATGTTTACACTTTTTACCTTTGTTATTCTTTTCCCCCTCATGTACTTTTCCCTGAAGTAACTTGTTTTCCTGCTTTCTTCAGTTTTTCTTTTGCCCAGATGTTTCTGCTCCACCCTTCCACCAAGAGAGATGTGAGAATAATGGGCTGAGGGCTCCTCACTCCTACTTCCAGGTAAAGACAGTGATGCCAAATGCATGAACACACTGATGTATTTATAAAGCACATAAAGGTATGATAAAGGTACCTCACTCAAACACTCTTGGTCTCCATTTACTTCCAGCTCAAAAGAATTTCAACAAAGACCAACTCTTCCGTGTTCCTGACTAATCTCTCCTAAATATTTTTTCTCCTTCTTGAACCTTGTTCCCACTAGTTTCATTTAATACTCTATTTTTTGTGTCAAGAAAAAGTGTTAAACAGTTGACCTTTCTGAACGCCTCTCAATTTCGCAGACCTTTAATATGCAAAGGTATTAAAGAGGTTTATTATATACAGAGGTAAAACATCTTTCTGAGTACTGGAAGTTTTGGCCAGCTCCTTTGCTCTCACAGTCTTTTTAAACCTTTTATTGTCTGTGTCAGATAATTAGAAAATCAAGTCACATCAAGCCTCAGCAATCTTGCAACAAATAGTCTTACCAGTCCAAATTAGTATTTTTCAGCCTTATTAATTTAATTACTGTTCTAATGTCTATTTACAATCCAGCCAAAGCTGTTTGTAGGAAACTGTTTCAAAGAACACCTCCGGGTGTTTCTGTTCCCAATGCTTATCTATATTTTAGTGGAGGTTTTTTTTGGTTTTTTGGGGGGGATTTTTGGTTGGCTTTTTTATTTGTTTGGTTTTTTTTGATTTTGTTGTTGTTGTTGTTGTTTAACAAGTCAGCAAAACAAAAAAAAGAAGCCTGACAAAGCTTTCACTTTTTCTAAAAATATTTATAAGGATGATAGCTCAGTTATCCCTTCCTCTAGAATCAAGAGGGCATACTAGGAAAGTGTTCCAATTATACTAGACAAATCTTGTAGTTAATGCAAGGCTACACTGGGGCCTAAGTGAATAAATGATTCTGTAATAGCAGTGTAATTCCATTTTAGAAATCTGATTAAAAGCTGCTGCATTAAATGTTTGCTCAACCACAGACTTTAAATAATATCATTGATAGACTGCAATTGACATTTGAAATTTCAGAACAAGAGGCGTTAAGTTCCTCACAGCAGTAACTACAAACAGGGAATACAGTAATTTCACGACTATAAGGCGCACCGGATTTTTAGCAAGGATCCGCCCCCAGCTCCCCCCATACGGTTGCTGGCCGAGGCCCCGCCTCAACCCGACAGCCATGGGCCCCTGGGCCCGCCTGGACCCGGCAGAGGCAGTGCTGCGGGCCCAGGGGCCCGCCTCCACCCAGCTGTCGCCGCACCACAGCCCCGTGGGCCCACCTCTACTCAGTTGCCACGACAACATGGCCCCGCGGGCCTGCCTCCACCCAGCTGCCGCGCCCCCGCAGCCCCGCCTCCACCCGGCAGCCATGGCACCACCTTCACCCAGCTGCTGCGGCACTGCCAGCTCCCCCCATGGCTCACGGCTCACACTTCCGTGTTGGCACACTTCTGAACTCTATGCATTATATAAGGCGCACCAGACTATAAGGTGCACTTCCAGGTTTGGGCCAAAATTTTAGCCTAAAAGGGTGCGCGTTACAGTCGTGAAATTACTGCATATCAACTTCACCAGCTGTTTTCTGTCCTGGATACTGGAAGCAGTTGTGCGATCCACCAAGGAGACAGGTGGGGTCCAATTTATATACTCCATCACACTTACAATTAATTTAATTCAAGTCCAAGTTTTCCTGAGCAACACAGAGACCTCTGCCAGTGCAACCACTGGAAATATTAGAAGTAGTACACTACAACTACTACAGTTATCTTTCAATGTGTATTCCAAATTAATTTCCTGAAATTCTTTAAAAGACATAGTCAAATTAATGATATTAATACTTCAAAAGTCGTAAGTTCCACAACACCATTTGAAGGCTGTGTGAAAATATAACTTTCTAGAGCTTTGAAAAGCCCTTAGGAACTTTACTTAAGCAGTTACAGCTGTTACAATAGCAACTTACACCAAAGGCAAACAAAGACTGTTCAAACTCTGGTACAAACAGAAGTATGTACACAAAGGAATTTCATGCAGACCACATGCATACATACCACATTCAGTAAAGACTGGAAAAGTTTGCTCTACACACATACACAGGCTTCAAATAAGTAGTTAAACCACCACTGATGGTTTAACTCCAATGTCAATTCTGCTAAATACATTTGTCTTTATGTTCTACACATTCTAAATTCTACTTGAAAACATTACATGTACAGATTTGAGCCTCTGGATATTATTTTCATTATACTCCACCTTTAAAACTTGAACTTGACCTTCAGTAGTTATGTCCTTCAAAAGCTCACAAAATGACCGACATAAGTCAGCAGCATACATCTGAAATAAAATTAAAAAGAAGGTATTTTGCAATGCATTCTATATATTTATATATTTTTCAAAACTCAATTCCTTAGGGTCTACTTATTCCTAAAGACCCAGCTTCTCTTCAAAGACTGTATCTGCTAAAATGTTCATAATTCAAAACTAATTAAAATCTAATGCAAGCATTTTGTTGCTTTTTAAACATTGCAGGACATTTCAACAATCAATCTCAAATAATTTTCTAACAAAGAAGGTGTGACAACAAGGCATAATGTCTCTAGTTGAACTCTTGCTGGAACGTATATTCATCATTTTAACCTGGTAGGATAATAATAGTACAGTAATTTCATGACAATAAGATGCACCGGATTATAAGGTGCACCTCCGGGACTCAGCAAATTTCCGAACTTTGTCCATATATAAGGTGCACCGAACTATAAGGTGCACTATTTTTATTTTTTTTGTAGCAAGGATCCATGCACCACAACGTAATGAATTAGTAACAATCACGCCAGCCGTGCTGTCTTGAGTTACAATACAAGATGTGATCAAAGTATCTATTCTATCACCATCTGTTGTGACCAGGTGGGGCAGTGATCCTGATCTCTGCGGGAGATATTCTGCTAATGGGTCATCCATTGAAACCAGTAGGACATTGTTCTTTTTCTTTGCAGCCCCCATCCTTCCTCCAGGGAGTTATCTTCTGCTAATGGCCCATTGAGTTCCACTGTGTGACTGATAAAATTACTTTATCCCATTGAGAGTTGCTCCAGACAGGGGAGGAAGAGCCCAGCCTTTCCTACCTAGATAAAAACTGAAATTCTGGGACACCAAGTCGCCCTCTTTTCACTGGACTCCAGAGGAAAACCGGACTTTTTTTCCCTATCATCCCTGGACCTTTGGAGGGAGGCTGCACCCTTCTACAAGACCACTACTTCAACTGAACCACGTCTGTCACTGCAAGAGGACTGTAGCCACCATTTAATGGGACTGCTACCAACACCCTGACTGACAGTTGTCATCCTGACAGAGTGTCAGGTTGTGCTCTGACTTTGTATCCTAGTTTGGAGGACAGGTGTCTGCTAAGAAAGGCAGAAGCCTCTCTTTGAAATGGAGAATATAAACCCCCTCCCTCCAATTATTATAGTTTTGAAATCAAGGGGGTCTTGGGCAAAGATATGGGAATTAGGAATAACAATTCTTTACTAGGGAAATTAAAATAGAAATGCAGTACGACAAAGAAACAAACTCCAAATCCTGACAAAGTCAGAGTACAACCCATCAGGCAGGGTGTTGGTAGCAGTTTGATTAAATAGTGGCTGTAGTCCTCTTGCAGTGACAGATGTGGTTCAGTTGAAGCAGTGATCTTGTAGAAGGTGTAGTTTCCCTCCAGAAGTCTAGTAGTAATGTGGAGAAATCTCATTTTTTTCTAGAGTCCAGTAGAGAAAGGGCTACTCGGTGTTCTAGAATTTCAGTTTTTATCTAGGTAGGAAAGGCTGGGCTCTCCCCCCTGTCTGGAGCAACTCTCAATGGGATGCAGTAATTTTATCAGTCACACAGTGGGACTCAATGGGCCATTAGCAGAAGATAACTCCTTGGAGGAAGGATGGGTTCTGAAAAGATAAAGAACAATGTCCTACTGGTTTCAATGGATGGCCCATCAGCAGAGTATCTCCCACAGAGATAAAGATCACTGCCCCACCTGGTCATAACAGATGGTGATAGAATAGATACTTTGATCACATCTTGTATTGTAACCCAACACACTTTGTCAGTGTTTGGGGTTTGTTTCAGCTGTGGTTCGGCTCACAGCTCACATTTCTGGGTTGGCAGATTTCCAAACTTTGTCCGTATATAAGGCACTCTGGAGTATAAGGCGCACTTCCAGGTTTGGACCAAAATTTTAGTCAAAATGGTACGCCTTATAGTCGTGAAATTATTGTAATTATTATTACCCAATATAGGACCTTTTCAGATATCTAACTACTTAATCAATCTGCAAAGCATTAATCCTAAACAATAACATTTCTCAAATCTGGGTGCCCACTGTGCACCACAAAGACCTAACATTAGAACAGCATGTTTGTATACACATAAATGAGTAAGAGTATAAATGTTTGTGTGTATGGTATGTTCCAAGATGAGAGAAAAAACAGTTTGCCAGTAAAGAACTGAGGTGGTAATATGGATCTTTATATAATGGTAACATACCTGCAAAAATTCAGTTGATGATAAGAAAATATAAGCATTGATGATCTTAAAGCAATTTTTGAGGTTTTCTGAACTCAGTTCTGGAAGAAACAGAAATTACAATCAGAACCTGACCACCAAACTGACGTGCAGCTAAGATTATTTGCTTCTTGAAGTCTTTTTCCTCTTGCAGTTTGTAATGCCAGATGCCAACAAGCAGAAAAAAGATCTTATATCCAGTGTCAATCAGCTTCTCTCTCCCTGCAGAGACAATTACAGAAGCGGGATGACAGTTCTTGCGCTCAAATGGAAGCACAAGAAATCCTGCAACCTCAAAAGCCAATGCTAACTAAAAACAAGAAACAAATAAAGTCAGGTATAGATGTAATGCTGGGCTGAGAAGATAAAGACAGAATAAATGAAATGTACTTTAGAGACTTGCAATTATGGATAGATGGGCTCTCTCACACTGAGTCAGTAAATGCTGAGCAGAAAGAATGAAATAAAGATTGCAGTTCTGCTCTTCTGACCCAGATGACATATCAAATGCCATTGAGCTGACACACATTGAGCTGTAGGGCATAGCTTGAGTATTTCAGTACAGAGAGCATACCCGTCTACGAGACAGATACACACAGAGGATGATATACAGCAGCAGTTTGAAGAAGAGAAAAAAGAATGTATCCTCAGGCACTACCTGTAGGACTGTTTAAGAAAAAAAAAAATCACTCTGGAACACGTATAAGCAGAACTGGCACCAAAATGAAAAGTTTTAAAGTTTTCATGGACGCTAATACTACTGCATAAAGTCCACATTGTATAAAAACAAGGCAAAAGAACAAAAAACCTCCCAAGTGATAAATTTCCTTAAAACCAGTTTGGGAGAAAAACCATTCTTAAAAGAAATGGACCTCAGCTCTATCACCTTTAAAATACTTAATAAAGTCATCATGGAGAGGCAACAGGAAAATACTTTAAATGAATTTTAAATAAAATTGCTTCACCAAATGGAACAAGCATCTGACAAGACTTCATATGTCTCCCACGGCTTAGATGAAAGCAGTTGTACAATAGTGTGGCTTACAATGTGTGATATTTATACCTAAAAACTTCTGCCAAAACCAGTTATCACCACGACCATGGCTGCTTTTCCATTATAGCACCTGTTTAGTTCTAGGCAGGTTCAGCAGATTTTCTTTTTCTCCCCACCCTTTAGGCAGAATATTACTGCTCTTCCATTTGATATGGCCATAGGACAGCTTTGCATTCATGAGTATGTTCGTATGTCAGTACTCAGGTCATATCTTGTAATCATTTATTATGATTATTTTGGTCTCTTGACTTGAAAAGAGAACACCTATCAATCCAACATGCGCATCAAAAGATTTGAAGATATCTATGAGTTTACCTTTAGGAGCCTATTACTAGACTTACATATAGTATTCTCCTTAGAGATCTGCATTTGTGTTCTTTTTCTTTACAGGATACAATCATATTTAAGGTTTAAACATTGAAGCAAGTAGACAAATTCTAAATAAATGGTCATATAAACAGGAAGTACTACTAAGTTTTCCATAACTTTCCATTCTGTGATAACTGATAAAAGGTAATAAAATGTGTGTAGCAAAAACTGTACTTCAGGTCAAAATGAAAACAGTTATTACAGATGCAATGGAAATGACAGAACTTCCATCAATCATCTGCAGCTCAATGTTTAGCAAAATTTTATTGAAAGATCTTATGTTGAACTAACTACATTTAGAAGCAATCAATTCTCTTGCCAGGTTTTCCTGAATCAAATATTTTTCTGAATCATTGATGGTCTCCTTTGAACTGTGCTTAGATTAAAGGAGTTAGTCCAGTTCCAGTGTCCTGGTTTTTGCCAGTAACTTTAAAAATACAGCACATGCACATTAAACTTGATGCTTTTTGGAACAGGTATGTCTAGACTTTGACCATATTCTGAACCTGAAATTATATCAGATTCAACCATCACATTAAAACCACTTTTAAGCAGCCTTCCTGTTGCTCCCAGCAGCTCCCACTGCCTCTCTGTGGCCAGTGGGGGTCAGCTGAGGGTTGCAGCTGTCCATAAAAAACATTTGAGGCAAAAGGACACACAGGTGATGTGGGGGAAAGGGAGGGCCATTAGGGTACTGTCCTGCTGTCACCAAAACTGCAGGGGGAAAAAAAATACATCTCCAACAACAATTTTAGTGTTAGAGAATTAAGGCATTATATTATTCTGGCCAGGATGTTGTTCTGGCCAGAATGTAAAACAGAAATAATGTCATCCACACATTGCTTGGGTTGTGCAGAGAAACCATTCTATGCATGGGTCTTTACTAGATTTTTTACATACTTACACAGTCAAAACACAGAAAAATTAATTGGTTCAATGTTCATTGTCCACAAGCAGAAATGTTTCCATCCTCAGACAATTTAATGTATTTCTCCATTGTGCATTAATACATCACAAGAGATGTATTAAAGAGACTGTGCAATCCCTCTACAGGGCAATTACATTTTAAACCATAGCAGCAGCGTTGAACTGAAAACCAAGTATGACAATTATGCTGTGAATAGTCATTGTACATCAGTGATAGTGCCATAATCTTTGAAGGTCCGTCACTTATGCAAGTGAAATCAAGCCTTCACACAAATGCAACATTCTGCTCCTGAAGGCAAATCTAACTGATTTGTATAACTCCTGTGACATCTACATCCAACAACAGTAGAATCCTGAAATTGCAAAAAGATTTTTTCATAAGGACAATTATATCTGGAAGGGAATAACTATACAGATTAGTTAACAAAGGAAAATCATATATATATATATATAGATATACATATATATATATATATATATATATATATATATATATGTATATATGTATATATGTATATATACATACACATATATATGTATTTCCCCTTCAAGTTCAAAAATCTCACATATTAATTCTTCTCTCCCTGCCCTCTAGCCCTTCTAGTTCATCCATTATGACCTCTGACCTATTTTCTGAATGATTTACACACTGATCTAAAAGCTAAATATACCAGTCACATTACCTGTATATTACAGCAATTCCATTCAGTAAAAATAAATTCAGAAAACAAAGGTCAGGTGGTTAATATTCCTTACATTGTATTTTCAAGAACTAATTTTCTGGACCATCTTGTTGCGAGCTCTCCACTCTACTCCAAATGACATAAGCATGGTAATTACCTTTTTAGAACCTTCCTTCACCTCATCTATCCTTTTACTTTTACTTTGGTGATTCAGACTGAACTGAAAACTGAAAACCAAACAATCTTATCTCAGACTATTAAGGCACACAAGACTTTGCAATTTTAATTTCTGGTTAAAACCCCTTGTTCTGAGAGCAACATCACCATGCTAAGAAGCGTCTGACTTTAAGTGCTGCAAGTTTCAACTGAATACTGCTACTGGTGTACTGCAAAAACTCTGCTTAAGAACAGTTACTTAATTAACTAGCACAGTTAATCATCACTGATCAACTTTTTCTTTTGCAAGATGCTGTGCCTTAAACTGTACCGTTGCACTTGATTTAAGTGAAGAATCACTTTTTCAAGTGTCCTGAATGAAGCAGCTTTCTGACAGGTAGCAGACGGCAGTATTTTACAGGTTTTCTAACTACCATGTTTTAAAATAAGGTTAGCACTAATCCAAAGTTCCAGCTCTATTTAAGCATCATAATACCATGTTTGTGTCATGTGGAGGCTGTCTAGTGAGAGGCTCCTCACGTAAACAGATAGAATTTGTAGGTGAAGCATATACTAGAATGATTTCCACTTCCTGACATAATATGCATCATTTTGCAGCAATCAAAATTTTTGACAAACATGACACTCAGAAAAATGCTCAGGAAGCATAGTACAGAAGCCACTAGGATGAAATCACTCTGATTACACATCAGCTGCTGTGGTTTTGCCACTCACTCCCAACCCTGATAAAAAAAAGTTTGACATAAGCATGTTTGAAGGCTTGTGTTAAGGAAACCCTACACATCTTTACGGTACTACTTACTCTAACAGCATCATACAGCTTTCATTATTTAGAATAAATAATTTCTCTTGAGAATACAATTTGTTTCCAAAGGGGAACATCACTATTCTCCGGGATTTGTTCATAAAACATTGAAATCATTACAAATATAGAATATTCCAGAATACCTCCACCTTTTTTAAGAAGAGTACGCTCATTTCTACTCCTCCACTCTGAAAAAGTATCACATGAGGACTGGGAAGAAAGTATCAGCAGCAAACAAACAAGCTACAAATACAGAATATTTCTGAATTTAACTCAAGATGATTAGCAGTGTGACAAACCATGAAAATCACAGTTATTCACACAGTGCAGGCTTCCTGCAGTAGATACCATCTCCAGTTGACACCGAACAAGAAGGTGGAAGGGTAGGTGTGTAGTTACGCATGATGACAACAGTAAGCTACAGAATTTTAGTGGTAGCTGTGGAGTATTTAACCATAAAGCCACTACTAAACACAGCAGTTTTTTCATTAGATATCTTGTATAACAAAGGACAAATAACAGAAGACATCACCTTGCATCTACCTACCATGATGTAACTTTCTACTGACCAGAGAAATAGAATAAAATACTAAATCCTGAAAACAGCAATCAATTGAAAAGCTAACTTCCATGATTCTCTGAAGACATTTCTCTAAAAAAATAACTCATTTGCTGCATTAGTGTTGAAACCTCAAAAGCAAAGCTAAATATAGCTCAAACACATACATGAAACAAACCATTTCATGACTATAAGGCGCACCGGATTATAAGGCGCACCTCCGGGAGTCAGCAAATTTTGCAACTTTGTACATTACATAACGTGCACCAGACTATAAGGTGCACTTTTTATTTTTTCAGCGAAGATCCGTGCTGCACACAACAATGTAACGAATTAGCAATGGAATCCCGCCATTGTGCAGTTTACTGGCAGGTGCTCAATTTGCAAACATTTTTCACAGATTGGTGCAGCCTTTAAAGGGAGCTCCAGGCGCCCTCCCCATGCACAGGCCCCGGCACTACCGCCTGCCTACGGCTGCCGTGGCTCGGGGCGGCCATGGTTCACAGCTCAGGATTGTTGTGGCTCAGGGTGGCTCAGGGCCGCCCGCGGCCTGGGGAGGCTCAGGGCTGCCCGCAGCTCGGGGCAGCTTGGGGCCATGGCTCAGGGTGGCGCGGGGCCACCCACTTCCACCCTCTCTGTGCGGCTCCTGCTGGCCAGGGGCTGCCTGCGGCTGCCCAGTCCCGTTCACCCTGCATGGCTCCCGCTGCCCAGGGGCTGTCTGGTCCCGCCCACCCTGCACGGCTCCTGCTGGCCAGGGGCTGCCCGCCCCTGCCCCCCTTCGCGGCTTGGCGCTCCCATGGCACCACCCCCCTTCATAGCTCAGCTCACGGCTCGCACTTCCAGGTTGGCAAATTTCGCAACTTTGTATATTATGTAAGGCACACCGGACTATAAGGTGCACTTCCGGGTTCAGACCAAAATTTTAGTCAAAAGGGTGTGCCGTATAGTTGTGAAATTACTGTATTTGAGAATGCAAACATATTAACAAAAAATTAAACCATATAATTTTTATACTCCCTTTAATCATGAAGCAAAAGCACTAGAAATACCAGAATTTCCTAAGCATTGAATACTAATTCTTATTATTAAATTTATATTTTGCAAACAAACTGCCATTTTTAATTTCAGTGCTTGACCCAATTGTTTATAGACATATTTAGGCAGTTTGAATAAGAGAAAAGCTAATAACCTCATTCTGATTGTAAGCAGAACATGTAAGTATTCCATATAATCAATATCAATAACACTTGGCACATTTGGTATTCAGAAACTTCCTAAAATAACCTCTGAAACTGTAAACTGATACTTGTCTTATCTTTCATGTACTGCAGCTCCTATTTATTAAAAAAGAGAACTAGGGTAACTAGATCATAAATATTTAAAGAGATGAGAAAGTCAGACAATAAAAACCTGTTCCTCAATTTTTGTTACACATTGTGCAAGCTCCCTTAGTACTTGCAGGCAGAGAAGCATTGCTCGGTGCATAAACAACAAGCAGCAGGGGAAAAAACCCTGGAATTTTATTAGTAAAAGACTTACCAAGAAGGGCAGACATATTCTGAAATATTCTCAGGAGTTCTGGTGTAAGACATGGACTATTCTCCAATGTCACTAACCTAAGAATAGATTGAGCAAAGTATTTCAGATGATGTATGAGTAACACTGAGCAATCATTTTGATAGATGTAAACATTTTAACTTACAGTAACCATCTATATTATCAACCATATCTAACAATTACCAGAAGCATACTTCAAGCAGATTAACAGTTCTTACAACACATTCATCAATATAGGCACAAGTCTTGTCAAGGTAGGAAAACAAAGAAAAACAAAGACAATATAATGCAACACTGAGCATGTCAAAGTAGCCAGCCAGGAAACTTGGAGAAGGTGGGTAGAGTGGGATATTTGCAGTGCAAGGACAACATATGTTGTGTTCTAAACCTCAAAGGAGAAGCTGTGATGGACAAGGTCACATGTTTATGGTTTTTTTAATGTCTGAAATGATGCATTGATAAGCAAATATTGTCTCTAACAATTTAAAATTCCTGGGATTTGAAAACAGTTATATATTAAGCTTGCATTTAAAGCCACAGTAACAAATTCCTTTTTTTCCTAGATCTTAGGCCTGAGATTACATATTACCATTCTCCTCTCTTATAGCATCAGCTGCATCAGAAACAAATAAATCAGGCTCATGGCAACCTGAGCACAGTGTCATTTCTTATTTATGTTCAGTCACCAAATAGTCTGAGACATAGGAAGTAACTTCTACATTTTATCCTTATAATTATTACATTTCTTTCTGCAACCAGCTCTGATCCATTGGCTCACCGCTCTCTTGAAGTCAAGAACACCAACTGTTAAATCGGCATACGTATTATGAGAGTAGACTTTTTGTCTTGCTGCTCATTATCACTACAGAAGGGTATCTTCAGTATCAACTGCCTGAGAATGAGTAATAGAAGAAACACAACTACCAATAGCTAAGTATACAGATTTCCTAACATCCTATCTTCTGAGAAAAGATGCGATATAGGTGATGCCAAGGTAAGGTAATAAGAACATAGCAATGTTAATATTCAAAGCTTTTTACAACTTCTTTCTTCCTGGGATACAAAAATAACTCTTTTAAAATTAGAAACAGAAAGAAAACATTCTTACCACAGCTCTAAACCATCTTCCAGAAGATAGACATGTGGAGGTTGAGAAACATCTGTACTTAGTTGGATAACTGGAAGCAGAAAAGGGTAGAGATTTTTGCTGTCTGCTCCCAATCCCTACAAAATAAGTAAAAAATGTAAAATATGTCAGAAGCCTTGAATCAAGCATTTTAAAAATAGTGCAGAATAGATCTACACTGCTGTTACATTCACATGTAAACAAGCATTAAAGAAATCACAGGTTGAACTTGCTTCCATTTCATAAAACAACAGTCTGATATTCCTAGGCTTCTTCTCAACATGGCTAGAAAAGATTAGGTTTTTTGAAAACAATACACTTATCAATAGCCTGCAAGAAAAAATTACAGTAATTTCATGACTATAAGGCGCACCCTTTTGACTAAAACTTTCCCCCAAACCCGGAAGTGCACCTTATAGTCCGGTGCGCCT
>PYHW01009486.1:12684574-12711567 GCA_013186435.1 Turdus rufiventris
TGGGCACACCCTGGCTCATGTTCAGCTGCTGGCACCAGCACCCCCAGGTCCTTCCCAGCCACTCTGTCCCAGCCTGTGGCACTGCCTGAGGTTGTTGTGACCGAAGGGCAGGACCCAGCACTGGGCCTCGTTGAACCTCACACCATTGGCCTTGGCCATGATCCAGACTGAACAGATCCCACTGCAGAGCCTTCCTGCCTTCCAGCAGATCGGCACTCCCAGCCAGCTTGGTGTGATCTGCCAACTCACCTGATCAATGCTGTATAGTAAAGGGACTAGTCACAGAATAATTCTTTTCTATCTACACAAAGTATCCCTTTGTTTATAAATCACTGTAAGGCATTTCTTAATTTTATTCCTATTAAAAAAAGATTGTTGCTCTCGCAAATTCATTTTCCCACCAAAGTCATCACCTATTGAACATGTTCAGGCCCCATTCAATATCCCTGCAATATTACTGTTCAGTATCTCCACGATTAAATATCACTGCATCTTCCCAAAGGTTTACCTTCTGCAAGACAGAACAGACTTTAAGGCATGATGCTGCAAAATTCTCCATCAAGTTTACACAAAGAGAGCTATTTCTGTTTCATCTGTGGTTACAACAAATGTGGACTGTAAAAGATTAGTTATTTATACTTACCACTAAGTCACGGTCTTGAAGCAAGTTACGAATTGCCTCATATAAAACAGGTCTCAAGTCTGATTTGAATTTTACAGAAATCCACTGTCCAATCAGCCATATTACTCGTCGGCGTATTGGTTTATACCTTTTAAAAGTAGGAGGAAAAAAATTGCACTCGTTTACTCATTACACTAGTTGTTATAGAATACTTTGATAAAAAAGAAATCCAAGAATCATGATGAAAATGCCATTGCCCAAAACAATTAAAAGATTTAGTTTGTCAAGATCAACTTCAGTGCAAAACACTTTTCCATGAAAATTTTTCACAAGAAGGCTCAGGAAATACCAGCTTAGTCTGAAAAAGATGATTCTCATCCTAAATTACCGAATCTTAGATGTCTCCCTAGAGATACAGTTCGCTCTGCTCTCAGCATACCAATTAAAAAAAATAGTTACAGTTATTACTGCAATCATGTATCTACTCCTTTCACTACAGTTTCCAGCAATTCTCCTGACATTCTGTTTAAGCTCAAAAATTTTAAGTCAGATACAATTTAAAAATGCTAACTTAAGGACTGCACTATAGCAACTGTCAGAGTAGTTCACTTCATCAGTCCAAAATTATTCTAAGAACAGACACTACATAATCTTGTACTAGTGCCACAAGGGCATAAATCAAACTGCTTTAGAGTTGATGGGAAGAACAAACCAGAACAATGATTGAAAAAAGCATTTCACAGAGCAGCTATTTTTCTCCACTGATGAAATAACTCAGATTTATGTTTAACTTACAGATGTATAAAGCTAAGAAAGATGAATCATATCCAGAGTATTTTAACTAATATATTGTTATTATAAATGTATTTTTCACTTTTTTAATTTGATGAATTACTGCTTTGTAAGCACCAAGGATCCATTTAAACTAAAGTTATTGAGGTTTCTCTACATTTAATAATTGTGTTTTATTAAACATTGCCATAACGATAAGACTATAAACAAAGAACATCTTCAGAGAACATGAAAGTTGTGTCTATGGTAAATATAAAGCAATTAATTAAACTGGAACACATATCTAATGAGGAACAACAGTCCAATGTTACTTGATGTTTACTGAGTAGCAGTGCAGCACAAATAAGGCATGAAGTATGACTTGCACAAAACATTGCCTTATTAATGCACCCTTTGATTTTATTCAAGAAGCTGTGATGATACTTGTCCTACTCTTAGAAGGCCTGTATGTGACACTTAATCTTGTAAACATCAGAGTATTTAAAAAACAAAGTGATTTTCTTGATATTGGAGTTGGATAGTTTTCAAACCACTATCACACAAAGAAAAGTTTTAAATGACATGATGCAAGTACATAACTGCCTGCTAACAACAAAGATTTTCATGTTAAGTAGTATCTGCAGTAGTTCAATACATACATTCTAGCTCTGCATCTCTATATTATTTTTCTCTTTCTCCATGGTAGAGAAAATACAGCATACTTTTGAGATTTTTTGGGGTAAGTACATGCTTGGGTTTTGTCTGGATTTCGGTTTTTTTTTTTGTTTGGGGTTTTTTTTTTTCTGTTTTTTGTGGGTTTTTTTAATTCTGAAGTTTCTCATAGATGCTCATTTTTGAGGTGTTACTTTTTCTACATTCACTACTTTTGGGAAAAGTTCACCTAGTAGATTAGCTTTTACAAAAAGAGCACACAGTGACTGAGCATAGATCCACCACTAAGCCCGGTGGACCTAAAGCTCACACAGGAAAAGCGACCATATTCCAAAATAAGGCAATCTCTGCTGCTACTAGTCACACGACAGTACCTTTAAGCAGCCTGGACTACGTTAGATATTCAAGTCAAAAGTACTTTACTTCCTCTCTCAACACGAAATGTTGCTTTACAGATGACTTATTGCAAAAAAAAAAAAGTACTCTGTAAACTATTTTCATATTATGGAGAAGTTTCTCATTAATCAATACAAAACTAGGTATCACGGCAAGTGATAAATTTGGCAATGCACTATTTCTAAAAATCTTTTAGAACTTCTTTTATGAATTCCAAATGTCTTCTATTGCTATGGTTATAACTGATGGGTTTACTATCAACAGGTAACAAAACATTCAGAGAAAACAAAACACTGCAAACTCCACGCTGCTGACAACACATGGTTTTGTGTTTCCAAACATCAACCAGTTCTGAACAAGCATACTAGTCACCATGGGACATTCTGTGGTACAGCAGAGGATTGATTCCCTGCGACCCACTTTATCTGAACTGCATGTGTACTCCCATAGCTGCTGTTAAAGCAGTACTCTGTTCAAGCCACTAACCCTGCCTTCCCTTATTGCCGTGGAATGATGAAGGCAGTAAAAGCAGTACAAGTTAACAGAGTTTCAAAATTTCAGACAACTTCTACTGCAAGCTTCTGTCCCCACAGAACTTACATCCTGGGATATCACAAATACCAACCAAATGGTTAGATCAGGTGTTTTACAGTAATACAATTGTATCAACAACACAAAACTTGTCAGTTTTACTTAGGCTATTTGGGTGAGTACCATACCATAGCTGGCATGGGCTGCAAAGATCATGGCAGCTTTATTTAGAAACTGCTGCTGGTGGAGCACAACACAAAAGGAACCTTATACAAGATCTCCCATTTTTTGCTGCTTTTCTAACATTAAGCCTAATTATTAGAGTATTTGGCCACTTGCACATACTAAGTGAAATCTTAGTTAAATAAATAGTCTAAAGACAAGAAGAATAAACACATTAGGAGACTGCACGCAAACAACTGTGGCAATGATTACTTGACACTGACATAAGGTTATGCATCCAAAAGTAATTACAGTAATTTCACAATAAGGAGCACCCTTTTGACTAAAATTTTCCCCTGAACCTGGAAGTGCGCCTTATAGTCCAGTGCGCCTTATATGATCTACAAAATTGCGAAATTTGCCAAACCGGAAGTGTGAGCCACAATGGGGGGGCAGGGCCGTGGGAGCGCCAAGTTGCAAGGAGGGGCGGGAGCGGCCGGCCAGCCATGGCCAGCAGGAACCGCACAAGAAGGGAGGGAGCTGCCACCAGTCCTGGCCCTGGGGCAAGAAGAAGCCGGGCGGCGCCGGCCCTGGCCCGGGGACAACAAGGAGGCACGTGGAGAACAAGGAGTTGCCAAGTGGCCCCGGGCACGGGGACAATGGGGAGCCGCTGAGCAGCCCTGGGCGTGGGGGGGACGAGGAGCCACCGAGTGGCCCCAGGTGCGGCCCGGGCACAGGGACAATGAGAAGCCACTGAGCGGCCCCAGGCGCGGGGACAATGAGGAGCTGCCGGCGGCCGCAGCCCGGGCGTGAGGGGATGGAGCCGCTAGCGGCCGTGGCGGCCGAGCCTCAAGCTGAGCTGCGCAGCCAGCGCCGGCAGGAGTGCCTGGGCCTGCGGCATCTGCGGCCACCCAGGCAGGGGAAGCCAGGACCTGCAGCTGCGCGGTGGTAGCCGCGAACCACGCCAGTTGGTGCTGGGGGCAGGCAGGAGTGCCAGGGACCGCGGCATGGGGAGGGCACCTGGGGCTGTGTTTAAAGGCTACGCCTATCTGTGAAAAATGTTTGCAAAATGATCACCTGCCAGTAATTCGTTACTTTGTTGCACGCGGCACAGCTCCTCACTGCAAAAAAAAAACATGTGAGCCTTGAGCCAAGCTGTGAGGTGGGGCGGCGCCACGGGCGCACCGAGCCGTGAGGCGGGGCAGGAGCGGGCAGCCCCCAGCCAGCAGGAGCCACACAGGGAGAGAGGGAGCAGCCAGCACTGTGCCGGCCCGAGCCGCAGGTGGCCCCGAGACACAGGTGACCCCGAGCTGTCCTGAACTGGAGCAACCCCGAGGTATGAGCTGTGGCCGCCCCGAGCCACACCTCGCCAGTCAGGGAGGGGCAAGAGTGCCAGGCCCCGCCCACAGGGAGGGTGCTTGGGGCTGAGTTTAAAGGCTACACCAATCTGTTAAAATGTTTCCAATTTGAGCACATGCCAGTAAAGTCCACAATTGCTGGATTCCGTTACTAATTCGTTACTTTGCTGCGTACAGCGCAGATCTTTGTGGCAAAAAAAAAAAAAAAGAAAAAAAAAAAAAAGGTGTGCCTTATATGATCTACAAAGTTGTGAAATGTGCCGGCTCCCAGGGGGTGCGTCTTATAGTCCGGTGCACATTATGGTCGTGAAATTACTGTAGTTTTTTCAAAGTTTATTGTAGTAGAAAGAAGTATTTTAATATTTTAAGTTCCATTCTGCAGGAAACTGAAATCTCTTTGTAAACAGAGCATTTGGAAATAAAATAGCTGACTAACAACCTATTATGGAAAATAATTTACAATTTATAGTAGCTCCTAAGGGTATAAAGAAACAAATTAGTTCATGTTTCACATAAAAATTGCCACTGGTAAGATGAATTACAAATGTAGAAGAAAAATATAGTAACAATCTTCAAAGGACATTCAGGTCACTGCTAATGACTGCACTGTGAAAAATAGGACACACTTATTTAGAGTCAAAGGCTGATTTGAACTTTTCTGATAAGGATTAGCATGTACAATACTGGTCACTGTCCTACCCCTGGGGAAAGACTGAGCTTGAAGGAAAGGGAGGAACAGTGTATTCCAGATAGTTACAAAGTGCGACAGATCTGTCTGTACTGAGATGCCAAAAACGATCTTTCAAAATACCCCATTTCAAAATACCCATCCACCAAACAATAGGAGGTACCCATGTGAAGGTCATCCAAGTGAGGGTGATCTTAGTGAGAAGGAAACACGATAGCAGATGGAACTGTATAAAACTCTTCATGCAGAACGAGCTGCAATCATTCACACTTTACAACACAAACTAAACCCTTATTTCCCCTCTATTGCAGCAAAATTAACTGAACAGAATTACAGAGGGCTTGTATTTAAACTTAAAGAGAAGAACAAATCACTATTTGGCTAAACTACAGTTTAACAGGGACTATTTCCACAGATTTCAGTTGGTCTCTGCTGCCTAGAGGACTCCAGGTTCTCTGGAGGCCTAAGCATCTTTTTTCAAAGAAGCAAAGGTGGTTATCCTGAGAAGGTTTAGTCAACTGTAATGTATGCAAGAAGACAGACAATGTACTTTTACAGATCCATGGATGTATTCACCACACAGTAATTTAAACATGAACTGTCAAGAACACTGTCACTTTTGTGACTGCTATCAGTTATCTGTATGCATTTCATACCTCTCCTCATTTAGTGGGTATGTTTCAAGGTTGAGTATTTTTCAATTTGGCAATTATTAGGCATTATATCTTATCAGATTTGTATCAACAGTTTGTATTTAAATGATGAAGGCATAACAAACCAAAGTGTTTACCTGTCATGAGAAACCTGTAGTTCTGCTAATAGTTGATTTTTAAACCATTGATCAAAATCCACACTATCAAATAGTTCATAAGCAGCCAGTCCAACCGCATTATACACTGGGGAAAAACAATAGTTATGCTTATTGTTTGCTTAAATGCTAATTTTTTTAATACTAAATAATCAGATTATTTTAATATTCAAATTATTTTTGGTACCTGAACATAATAAAGAAAACAAAACTGAAACATATCTTTCTTTAGAAAGTTTTATCAGATCATGGTGAAAGAAACTCTGGTGGAAATTATTAGTAAAAGAAAGACATTACAGAAGATAATAGCTAGAAGCCTAAAGAACAATGAAGATCTTATTCTATCAAAGAGAGTTCCATAAGAAACAATTATATTCTTTTGCCATAAAATCTCCTCACTTGTAAAACAAACAGAGTATCTCCATGAAAATACTAAAGGCAAATACTTGGCACAGCAGAAAGAACAGGACAGTAAAGGAGATTCCTTGTTACAGAAAAAAGCCAAAAAGCAGTGTATTTTTACATAAACATTTTCAAAAGTGAAGGCCAACATCAATGAAAGGAGACTTAGGATATAACTCCCACTTTCCAAATGACTTTAAAAAAATCTTACAAATACTTCATGCAATTTTTGAGAAGTAAAACACATACACAAATGCTCTGTTACTTCAAAGATAAAGTAAAATTTAATTTACCAGCATCTTTAATGAGTATAGCATTGGTATTTTCCATGTTGGTAGATCCTACAAGCCAAAGTTAAATAAAAAAGTGTCACTAAAACCAGGAATACAACCAACTTTGCACTTACATGCTTTAAGAAAGGAAGTAATGAATTAAAACTGCTTTCACTGCTTTTACTCAATTTACAAATTCAGTTATTTCAGTTTTGATACTTTGTTTAGTGAATATATCAAAATCAAATCTCTGCTTTTATATCCTATTTCTGACTTCTTTGGAGGACATTTTTAATAACATACATGTAAGTCAGAAGCAAGTATTTTAAATAGACTCAAAACCTGCAAATTGCAGACAACTGTCAACCTCACAATACTACATCCAAAAGAGTCCTAGCCCTAGTTCCCTGATTTTTTATACATGTGTGCCTAAAAGTTAATATTTTCTGAATTTTTAATAATTAATGGATTCTTCATAACATCTAGTATTTCAACAATAAATTTCAATTTGAAAACAGGAAGAGCAGAAGAAAACTGCTAGGTGCCCCAGGAGAATTTAAAAAGTACTGGTATATCTTTTAGCATGGTAGTATTAACTTATGTAATTTTTGGAAAACAAAACCACATTGTAATTGTCAACTCTGTTTACTACTCCCCATATTACAATACAACAAGCCATTCCAAAACCTATGTACACAAAGTACTTTATGAACAGATCTGTGAAGTTAGAAACCACTCTCAGAAAATGAGCATTTATTTTACTTTAATATAATGTAATGATCCTTTCTGATAACCTTGAGTAAAAAATACTGTAACTCAACTAAGACAACCAGAGGAAACAACCTGAACTGAAATGACAGGGGAAAAAAAGGCACTTCCACTTATGATCTTTCCTGGCCATCATAAAACGTAGTTTATGGGCAACAAATCATGAATTCAAAAAAGAAAACATGAATCACTCCACAACCTATGAATAATTCAGTCTTCATACAGAAAACTCATAAATTTTTAAGATTCTTCAGACTTGGAAAGTCATCTAGACTCTCCAAAATGACAGCCTAACTTAAAATTTTTCTTTTCAAGTTTTTTTTCCCCCTCAAGATTTTGGCAGACACAGCATGAACTGCCTTGCAACATTTGAACAGGAAGTTCCCAACTGAAAACCCAATTAATTAATTAAGCTTGTGGATCAGATCCAAGAAAGCCTGAAACCTCATGATATTAGAAATGCCACAACATTTGTCATTCATCTGGAATAGCTAAGTTGAAAACCCAAAAGCCTTTATGAGCTCCTCCTCCCAGATATACAATGCGCTCTGTTATGGTAAGTTTAGAAATAATTTTAGAATATTAACAAGTCCTTTGAAAAATACAGAGCGAACACACTATATAAAATTAAATGTTACAAGATCAAATTGTTTAATAGTAGGAAAGAGCATGTTATGTATTTGTCCTGGTTTAGGGCAAATTTGGGAAGAGAATTCCAAAGGGGGTCCCTCTAAACGATTCTGCATTTTGTACTTCCCTCTTTTTTTTTTAAAAAGAACTTACCTTGTAGACTGTGAACCATTTCTAAAAGAACTGGGGTAAGAGTCTGATTATATTCATGAAAAATATCAATAAAAAGAACTTCTGTGCACGGCTGAAAAATTAAAAGATCTGGTTAAAATCTACTAAAATAAAGGCAATCAAAATACATTTTATGCTAAAATTTTAAGTGCTGAATACGTCGCACTGAAGATCACAATTTAAAACACAATATAGAGTAGTAAAATTAATACTGTAAGAAATACCACTCTTTATACTATACATTGTGCTTAACTCTAGCAGGAGTTTGATGGCTGCATCTATATCAACAAGTTCTGAGGCAGAAGAACAATGAATCTGTGGAGTGAAACAGCTAATGTTACACCACCAGTGACCACACTGTACGTATGTCACATGCTCCTTTCGTGTTGGCTTATTGGCTGCAGGCCAGGGACTTAGACTTAACAACCTTTTACAACTGGAACATACTATATGCACCATGCTGAGTTTTTTAGTTTTAAAATAAAAGTGCAGTAATTTCACGACTATAAGGCGCACCCTTTTGACTAAAATTTGGGTCCGAACCCGGAAGTGCACCTTATAGTCTGGTGCATCCTATATAATGTACAAAGTTGCGAAATTTGCCAACCTGGAAGTGCGAGCTGTGAGCCAAGCCACAAGGGTGGTGGGGACTGGGTAGTCCCCGGCCAGCAGAAGCCACACGGAGTGGTGGGGACTGGGCAGCCCCCGGCCAGCAGGAGCCGCACGGGGAGGGAGGGAGCAGGGGCCCTGCACCGCCCCAAGCCGCGGGTGGTCCCAACCTGCTGGCAGCCCCACACCGCCCTGAACCACAGCAACCCCAAGGTGTGAGCTGTGGCCACCCTGAGCCACGGCCGCCCCAAGCCCCGCCTCAGCAGCCGGGGCCGGGCGGGAGTGCCGGGGCCCATGCATGGGGAGGGTGCTTGGGGCTGCCTTTAAAGGCTACACCAATTTGTGAAAAATGTTTGCAAATTGAGCACCTGCTAATAAACTCCATGACAGCGGGATTCTGTTACTAATTTGTTACTTTGTTGCACGCAGCATGGATCTTCGCTGCAAAAAAAAAAAAGTGCGCCTTACAATCCGGTGCACCTTATAGTCGTGAAATTACTGTAATCCAACAAATAGCCTGAGATCTCTCTGCAAAGCAAACCCTATCAGTTACAGTTGGGAGATACACTACAATAGCATATTTCTGATCTGAACAAAATTAACTAATATAACAACTAATTACTGAATTTAATTAACAAATCAAGATGCATCTGGAACTTACTACACTTGTCATGTCTACTAACATTAAGTGATTGCATCAGTTAATAGTTTAAAAAAGAGAGAACTTCTGCTGGCTTTAACCAGATGCTACATAATTCAAATGCTAAAGCAAATCTTTTTCCTTTCCTCCTAAAATATTAAGTGCACAAATTCCCATGTATTTCAGCAAATTTGAACACTGAAAAAATAACAAAGTTAAACTTTACTATAACTGAAGAAACATAAGGATTATATTTCAACTATTATCTATCTTGGTTACAAAACTATCAAGAATTGCATTCAGGAATGTTCAATGGCTTTCTTTCAAATTGAACACTTACTCTGAGACTGTATTTCCAAGAATCTCCTCCAGTCTCTTCTACAGCTGTTATTTCCCACAGAAAAGAAAAAAGTATTATTTCAACTATGGTTCCAACAAAGTTTAGTGTTAGGGTAAGAGGCTATCTTAGACTACAGAAAAATCTTTCATTACAAAAGAATGTCTAGAGAGAGTATTTGTTCACGTCAGAAGACTGCAGGAAATAAAATGGCCAATATTGCAGTAGGCAATTTGCGGAGAAAATGTGGATATAAAGCACTTATACAAACATCTAATTATACTACAACCAACTATATAGCATATTTCTTACTGAAGCTTTCTGGATCCTCTTCCCACATGGTCAATTCTTCCTTTGTCAGCAGGAAATAGTGCGTGACTAATCTCCTACATATTTCCATTAGTGTTGGGTATGTGAAAAAAGCTGTCTTTATCTTATGTGCTTCAAGGGTTTCAGGACTGCTGTCTGAAATATAACATGAAGATTCCAGATTACAATTAAGTGGCTTAATGATCAAAGACTAGTCTAGTAAAACCAGAAAAAAATCAATAAACAAAAAATTCTTACCCTCTGAGAAAAACAGAAAAAAAATCTATTTTCATAGCAGACTTTAACTGACTTATAGCTGGTAAGACAGGTTTTTAAGCAAGTAATCTGTTCTGACACATCACTATGTATATAAAACCTTTTTCAAATTCATAGAGAATGCTAGTTGTTATCTAGTCATTGCCACATGTAAAACCAATGTGAAAGATTGAGGTATTTTTTTTTAATTCACACATACAGTAATACAAGAAGTTTTAAAATTAAACACAGTCCTACAAAGTAAAACAAAAAAACTCCTTTTGGACTGCATCTCCAATCCACTGTGTTTCTGTATTTCATTGTACTGATATCAATTAACTACAGAAAATACAGCATTTTATTAAACATATCTCATGGGAAAGATGCAATAAATTAGTTCATGAAAATAAACCAAATTCTATACCTCAGCCCTCTGTAAAATTAGTTCAATGGAAACTAAAACAACCAAAAAAGAAAATACATTCCTGCTCCTTTTGTATTTAAAATGTCTCTGGAATGTCATTATTTATATATATTAATACTTTAAAAGTTAAAATTACAATTATCCATACGGAGGCAGAACTATACCTATTTCAATAATTATTAAAGCATTAATAAAGGACTATTAACATTTGAGAATAGCTAGCAAAGTATTTCTCAAGACAAAAAACTATTTTAGTAAATAGTAACAGTACCTTCAATATTTTTGGATGGCTTGTATGCATAATTTTTTACAATCATCTTAATGAGATTCATGCACTGTACAATAAACTGCTCAAATACAACTCCTTCACCAGCTTCTGTGAAAACATAGCTTACAGAGAACTCCAGCGATCTCTGAATCAAAGCTGTGAATGAGAAAGGATGTTGATCCAAGAAGTCCAAAAGCTTTAAAAAAATGGAAGCAGAAAAAGAGAAATCAAAACACTTTTTGTGAAGTCTTATTAAAAGCTTTAGTAAACTAGTTATCAAAAACAGGTGCCAATTTATACAAAATTATAGAAAACTGAACAAGGATAGGAAATTAGGAAGAGATCAGTATCAATTGCTACTGAAGCATAATTTAAGAGCAAAATTCTTGATTTGGGTTCAAAACTATTTCTTTTAAGTATGAGGAACAATACCCATTTTCAAATGGATGAGCTTGTGAGTAGTAAATAAAATATATCAGACATACTTAAAAGAGTATTTCAGCAGATAATTCATCCCTATTAGAATTAGTGTAAACAAAAAAGGATATATAAATTCCCCCCCAACAAACCACTGCGGTACAAGCACTTGCTTCCTCAACTTGGCTTTTCCTACTGGTGATCCAAAATACACTGGTGGATCCCTTTCATCTCCTTTAGTACTGTAAAATGCCTAAATGTATATTCTTGCATGTGAATTTCTACAGATGATAGATTACCTATTAATCAACTTTACTTTCTCTTAAGGTCTGTGAAAAAAGAGGCACATTTGTCATCTAAGTACCAAGACAAAAATAATGTGTCAGAGCATCTTCAGCTCAATTTTGGCAAAGCTGATAGTTGCTTTTACTTCTCATAACTAGGCTGAATATTTAAATTATACCCACGGCCTCTAGATAGAATCTGAAAACAATGAGAACTCAGTAGATTTTGTAACTTCAAAACAAACAAACAAAAAATCAAAACAAAAAAAAACACCACAAAACAAAAACCAAAAAAAACCCCAAAACCAAAAACCAGATCAAGTGTCTATGTTAAAATTACCTTCAATACAATATGCATTTAACAATTACAGAGAATCAGCTGACAAGTCCAAGTATCACTCCCTACAAGCCTCCCACGGCAATAGAGTAGGTTGTTAATTTTCTTTTGATTAATTAGTGGCCAGTAATCCCAAAGAACTAACAAAGCCATAGAAATAGTGATCTAACTGCATATAAAAGATAAGATGAAAGGCTTATCTCTTTTTCATTCCTTAATATCATCACCATTGTTTTACCAATGTGTCCAGAACTCTTCTTTTAACAAATTTTAGCTAAATAATTTACTTACAGAATGCATTTAATTTTGTTTGAGCTAAGAAAATGTATTCTTCACTTCTGCAACTTACATCAGCATAAACAGACTTTTCTTCAAAAATACAACTCCTAACAAAGAAGTCTTAAGTTGCAGTTCCTTCCATTTCTTTGAAAGGTCTGAAAGAGATTCACTTTAGGGCACAAATGTGTCTGGATGGGGTCTGCTCCTCCAGAACTAGAAACTATACAGTAACTGAAAAGAGATTTTACTTACCACTTTAGTGAACAGAATTATGGTCTTTTCTAGACGATCTCTGCATATGTTTTCTGCTCTTATACTTCTACCTGGTAAATCAGACATTTACGACTATTATTTTTTAGACATTCAATTTCTTTCTAGAGAGCTAAGTTTTAAATAACTAACACAGGAGAAGAACTTATTTTTGCTGTAGTTAAGAGATTAAGTTAAGCCTGAAAGTTCTAGGACAAAATAGATTCCAAGTAAAATTCAAGGTAATGAGTACTGGGAATAAAAAATCTTAAACTGTTTCTCTCAATGGTAGTGAAATTCGCTGCACTTGATCAGGCTATAACAATTATGACATCATTACAGAAAATTCAATGATAAAAGGTAGTTAAAATAATGCAAGCAAATGCCAGTATAGACAAAAAAAATTCACTGAAAATATAAAGATGTTCTTCTAATAAAACTATTACCACATACTATTATGTGCTTTTCTAGAAACTCCATTTTAAAGAATAATTTATTATGCACATTAGAAAACATTCTAAATTGGGAAAAATCCAGACAAAACTTTTATACAGCACAAGAAAAACTAGAAAGGGCCATATTGAAGGCACACAGGCAGACACATGATATAATAAATGTAAACACTAATCCTGTAAGGTACTTGTACCTGCTTTTGCAAAACAATTTACTGGTCAGAAAAGTGGAAATGGGAAGGTTCAGCTCAGCTCTTGTCTTAGGACACAGAAACCCTAAAGTCCTCATATTCTAGGGGACTACAATAAACATCAACCTTCAGTACAGAATGACCTTCAATTTCTTCTCTTCAAACTCTGCATCTTTCTTGTCAAAAATTAAAGAGCCAAGAGGAACATGACCGTAGTATAGTGAAAATGGCAAATGGGGGCAGTTTCCATCTCTTCTAAAAATGAGAATCAAAGCCCAGATCAGCCCTCTTACCGAAGCATAGGTTCCTGAACCCAGGAACTTCATCCAAATATAAATATATCAAAATTCCATATAAATTATTTAAAAAAACCTCTTCCTATTCTATTTAAAATCTATTATCGTAAAAAAGTGTTGTTGAAGTATGACACCAAATACAATTCTGGTGTGATTTCATCCCATTGATACAAAAGGACACTTTTTCTGAATTCTTCTGATTTCAGCAGCATTTGAAGAAATCTGAAGAAATCATTTCGACTTACACAAAAATACCTTGCACCTATGTGTTTATTGATGATACACTAGCCTGTGTATTTGCATTCAGCTTCTAATGTTTAACAATGAAAAATACTCAGATACTTACTACACTCCAGAAACTGTTTCAGCCGTTCAAATACGGCATGTAGAAAACCCTGAAAAACAAACATGTCTTTGAAAGATGAAGCTTATTCTGCACAGTATTATGAGAATATCTGAAACCATCACGAAAGATTTCTAATCTAGAGCTAGAAACACTTACCATCACCTCTGCGTTCCAATGAGGTTCTACAAAGCCATGGACCGTTAGTTTCCGAAGCACTGGGAAAAAAAATTACTTGGGTAGCTATTTATTAGCTCTTGTTTCTACAAGTTTCAGAACACAATTGCAATTCCACTTTCCATGCCTTTCTGTCAACTCAATGCTTTAAAAAATACACAGTTTTATTTTAGGTCCTGGACGCCTCATCCATACCTAGCATTCACCTTGTTGAAACTATTTTAAAATACACCTTGTGTAAAATTATGAAGAGAACTGCAAGAATTACTCAGTCAGGAAGAATTCTAACAAAACTCTTAAGTATTCAAGTCCTGAAAGATCCTGCAGTAGGAAAAGGGCCAAGTACAGTCAAGTAAGATCCATAAGCCACTTGTAAATTCTCTCAGGTTTATCACTGCCAGTAACCCAGAAAAGCTGCACACTGCATTTTCTGAAACAATTCAGGACACGTATTATCTACACTGCAAGCATTGCATACAAAAATCTCCATTGTTCAAAGCAGCAAAGTAGTCAGGATATGCATTTATTCCACTCATAGGCCTTTGAGCATCAACCTAAAACATAAACTAACTGCTAAGGCTAGCTTTTTACTGGACACAGAGTGAACTTAATGGAAAGAAATTTGTAGCTCAGCTTCCTCAATTAAGTGCTCAAGATACGCAAGCCTAAATTGCAACACACTAAGAAAGCATCCTGTTTTGCCACCCACTTTCCAAACTCCTAGACACTGACTTCTTACAACATGTACAGCAGAATGCCAGCTTCTCACATACCGAGAAACAAGACTACTCTCCTTCCCTTCTGCGTGAGCAATCCTCCTTCTGCCTTGCAAACAGTACAGGCAGAATAAACCAAGAATATTATTTTATTTCCAATGGGCATGTTTTTGTTAGAGAATGGGAACTATTTACCAAAGAAGTTCTAAACATTCCCTGTGAAGAAAGTTATTTCATTCTTTACACTTAACATCATTCTATATTATTACCTTTCAATGACAACAAGGTCCTTTCTAGTGAATTTGCAGCTGCAGCTTCATCCCCTGTACAAATCTGCTGTAGGAATGTATCTGTATGATGATTCCACAAGGAACAGGTAAAGCTATAAATACTTGATGTAAGCTGAAAAAGGAAGATCAAGAATATATTTTGTTTCCTGAATTCTGCTATACCATAATAAATCCCTAAATTTAAAGGCTGGTTTAGACTATTAAAATATTTAATCTAGCTTTTTGTATGTATCATAGGCCACAATGTTTAATTTGCCTCTTTGTTGTAATGAGTTGTACTAATTTAAAAATATTTTCCAGAAAAATACCTTGCCTTCATTTGAAGATGTTATGATAGACTCACTGTTTTCCCTGACTACTTGGGTCTATGACTCTCACCTTAGAGAAGACTATTTAGGGCTCCTTTCTTACCTGATTTTCAATAAATACAGCTCCTGGTGTATAATATAGTATGAAGCTTCAAAAAATTATCAGTTTTCCTCATCACCTCTTCTCCCACTAAGACAAGCTATCCATCTCACAGTTAAATTAATGTCTGAATCAATAAATGTCTGAATCAGCTTACTCTGGGACATACTTAGCAGTTACAGGTGCAATAGTATTGAACAATGCCTACTCCAAAACTAACTTTACTTTGTTGATATAGCTGCAAACACTGACTTTTTCCCCTCAATTTTTTTTTTAAACACAGAATAACAAATAGTTTCTGATCAGGTAAAACTGAACAAATCTCAAACTTAATTCACATTACAGTTCACACATAGTGCTTAACTGATAAAGACATCTGAACTACAAACAGAATATAAAGGTTTTCTCACTCAGTTATGGTAGCACTTGACAGCTTCATAACTGCAGATTTCTGTACTTAGTCTGCTACACCTTGTATAAATGGAGTCAAAAGAACATGACCTGTTCATTTAGCTGCTTTGACTGAGTTAATGTTAGTAAAGGTCCTGTTTACAAGTCAGTCTTCAGTGCCTCAGACTCCTGATGGTTAAAATTTCATCTAATTGATTACATACACAGAAATTTCTACATAGATATATAGGTAAATATCCATAAACAGTCTTCATTTTCAGTGCTCACTCTTTCCTTCAAAATGAAGGAATAAACTAAAATTTCAAAAATTCAAAATTTAAAGGTTTGGAAAAAATGTTTAACTCACTAAATTCATTTAACTGTACTACATTGTTGCACAGCTCCAAATAGGTTTGGAGATGCATGGTCTGCAGCTAAAATTCATCAGTGCTCTAATCAGTGGATTTTTACAGTGGAGAATGTAAGATGAATGACACGAGATTTTGCATTTGCAGTCATGTCTTGCCTTTCAATTAACCTGATGAGATGGCCTGGAAAAACCTCAAACACATTCCTGCTGATGATAAAAAACTAAAATATGGTAGTATAGAAGTCTAAACCCCAGTATTTCTTAAAGACTGTACTGACTTAAGAATTTAGAACACACTTCCAAAAAAATTCCATAAATTCCTAAAAGAGTAAGATAATGTGTATCATAGGGCTGATTGATATGCAGATACTCTGTTCTATGCTCTGTAGATGAAGCTCTGGTTCTTTACAGAAATTATGATAATGCTCAAGCTGTATGCAAAATTAATAAAGGTCTCAAACACTGCACCCAGAAACTGACTTCCAGTTATTCCATAGTACACAGATACCCACAACATAAGAGCACTTCTGTTCCAAGGGCAGATATTTAAGTCCACAGACATGCCATTAATGCCATGCCAGCTAAACTCAGGAAGGAACGAGCATGTACAATGCAAAGTCTGCATGCTCTACAATACTGCATCACATCACTTACATCGTAGAAAAGCTTCCTGTCTGCAGCAAGCCGTTTGGATGCCAGGGTCTTTGTAACATGGTAAAACGTAAGTAGCGCCCTGTGTTGTTGAAGATCATCCTGCACCTTCACAGATTCTACAAGAGTGGGTATAAGTTC
Source organism: Turdus rufiventris (assembly GCA_013186435.1). Taxonomy (NCBI): domain Eukaryota; kingdom Metazoa; phylum Chordata; class Aves; order Passeriformes; family Turdidae; genus Turdus; species Turdus rufiventris. Next base: position 12,701,659 of record PYHW01009486.1, read on the forward strand.
TGGCCACTGCCTTGGGCAGTCCACTCTGGCAACTTTAGCAATCAGTACAGAGATCTGAGTCGCTATCTGCAACAAAAAAAACCAAAACAAAACAAACACAGATACCACTAAGTCAAAGGGCATTGAGAAAATAAATAATAATGAGATAATGAGATCCACAGTCAACTAAAACCTGAACCAAAAAAAACTAGTATGGATTGCTAGAGTTTTGTGTGCTTTTACTTAAGCTGTTTTTAAGTTTGCTGAATGCAAATAAATGTGGAGAAAAAGCATTATATTTTATGTTTATAGTATGTATTTACATAAAATACTGAACTTAATATCTTGTTTAAATTTTACATTATGATCAGTAACTATTTATTCTAGAAATCATATAAATGAAGAAACAAATATTTGGGAACCACTTTTTAACTTAGTGATCTTTTCTATCACTTTCTATGAACATATTGTTGAATACATATTACCATTAATTCTGCTCTACCTGACTTTTAGATAGAGCCATTCCCAGCCCCAGGAACACTTATGTGTAAGCCTAAGCCCCATCTCAGTAACTGGAACTGAGACTCTCTCTTGCTCCAGATCTTCAGAACCACATGCCAGGGGCACCTGTACCACTCATCTGGCTTTGGTTGCTGGGCCCAGATCTCACTCACACCAGTCTTGCCAGCAGCTGGAACCTGGTCCTTGCAGCATACACGCATGATGAACAGAGTGAGTTTACACAATAAGATGGGTAAGGGATGTCACCAGAACAGGACAGGCAGTGGTCATCAGGAACAGGGTTTGTTCAGACACAGGTACAGACCACCTGCGGTTTACACAACTGGCCCTTCTCATGCCCTCTTTCTGTCTATTCCACACTTGGCTGCTTTGGGAACTGCCATCCCCTAAACATTCCTGAACATATTTAGTATAGTCCCTCAAAACCCCACCTCAAACATCCAAAAATTTCACATCGTTATCATCCCTGTTCTTATCCCATTCTTATTAAAAAAGTCCTTGACTGGATTAGTGAAGCAGACACTCTCTCCTTCAACACACTAGAAAAACCACACTCCCAGACTGGGGAAGAAGTCACCTACTTAGGCTACCACAAGGAATACAAGCAATTCACAGGCCTAAGGAAGATATAGCTATGCCCTTCCCCTTCTTTTCTGCTTCCTGACCTGTTTCATCTGGAGTCTGACAACCCTACCAAGTTTTCTGCAATATTTATTCCTACCATGCTGCTTAGTGAGAAGAATTGCTTCAGGAAAATGATGTCAATATTCCTAAGGAACAGCTGGGAGTACTATTTATTACCAGATCAAATTATTGCTTATCACCCTATCTATTTACAGGGGAAGCAACTAAATTCTTCTCCATATATGATACAAGAAGCAACTTCTCAGGAAGGCCAAAAGTAATTTTATCTTGAGGACTGGCCTTTTTAAATGGCAAGAAAGAAGAAAAATAATTTACTGTCATACATTCGAAGAAGTATTTTGTTCCACTGTTCCTCCCATATGGTAAATATCTTCAGAAGGCATGGAAATTATGCTCTTAACAAATAGTATGTTCTCTTTTTCTCCTCCACCTCCCCTGGAAATTAATTTGTATCATCACATCTCTGTAATATGCCTATTTCTCACTTTTTTGTGTTGTTTTTCTTTCTACACAGGAGTCATAATTTTTTCTGACTTCAGTGATGCAAAAAGCACAAACAGATAGCAACTGTGTTATGAACTATCTGTGACTGGAAAAAGTGCAGTTATCAGGAACACAGGATATCAAAACTCAGACATATCAAGCAGGCTGGGAACTAAACGAAAGATTCCTCTGAAATGACACCTTAGGATACCTACAACACAGATTGGGGAATAAGGGGAAAGGAAGGGATATAGACTCTGCAAACATATTACAATATCGCACATAACTGTTCGGGCAATTACTTGGACTGCTGCCATAAAAACAAAAATCTCCACATCTTAAAAAATGACATCCTAAAAATGTCATAAGGACACACAAATCAAAACATAAAGCCACTAGTCTTTAAAATGTCAGTTAAAAAGGTTCCAATCTCAACTGCAGCTATGGGCAGAGAACTCCAGAAATGTTCATCAGCAGTGGCTTTTTTAACTACAAAACATGCTATGTTATCCTAGCAGAGAAATTGATGAAATACTTATGAATGTATGGAAAACTACTGATTAAAAGGTTTAATTGCTTTACAAGCAATTTAGTTAATATTAAAGTTTTATCATTAGTTTACCTATTTATATGTGCAAAAACCATACAAACTTCAAAATTAAATATTTGATAAATTACATGCTACCTACTAGAAACATACATGACACATTATGCTTCAGCTTGACATACTTCACAGGTTTTTGTGTTAAAACACAGAAACAAGTAATACTTGGTCATATTGCTTACACTGAAACTATACCTCCATAACAAATCCTGAAATACTGTATGCTTTTTTAAAAAACTGCATTTGCAATGAAGATTTTTAACTCTAGTCAAAATTGTCATTTCACAATGGGCTTCTACAAAGACAAAAACACCATAATTTTGATTAATTGCTCTAACCCTAAAAGTTCTATTAATCCTGTCCAAAAATTCAGAAACATTAGAACTGAACTGTCTGCAGAACAGAAGTTTATTTCCAATGCCTTTTCTTTTTAACCTTTACTTTATGGCTATCAATTCAGTATTTCCTTGACAAAGTTATTTAAGATCCAACTCAAAATATTAGCAAATACTTCCTTGCAGAATCTTATACTTACATGATGAAAAAGTTAGCAGAAGTAAGATTGATTCATCTAGTGTGGGCACAGAATGTGCCCCCAACATTAGTTCTGTACTCAATAAAATAATAAATTCTTATTCTAATGCAAAATCACAGCTTACAATTAGTCATTTCAAGTAAGAAAAGACACCATCACACTGAATCTTTATTAAGCTTACTTAAATTCACAAATGCTGTAAAGAGACATGTGACAGCAATACCGCTTAGGTGGGTTTATGAAACAGCAATCTCAACAGCTCACTCCTGCTATACCATTGCCACACTTCCTCCTATGGTCACACTGGAGTTAGGTAAGAGAACAAAAATCCCTCAGGGAAAGTTTATTTTTGAGCTACATCCATTCCTTGAACCACTTCATTAAATGGTTGGACAATCAACAAGGGACAACAAACTGCCACTGCAGCACCAAAAGAAACAAACCACAGAGAGAAAACATGTTGTTTCCAACCAAAGTGGTGCTAAAATTCAAGGAATTATGATCTTTGGTAGAAGATGTCACTTCAAGATCTGTCTGAAAAGCAATACGTAAACTGCAACTTCATTATAATAATTAAAAACTTTGTAAAGAAAGAAACCAAGCTATCTATCAAAACAAGTATTTCTTGGGAGAGTAATAAGCAATCACCACTAACCTGATTCACTGGCTCATTAAAGTTGGCAATAAGTCCAGCACGCAATGTAGATTTTTCTTCTTCAGAAAGAGCACTGCCAGGATATATTTATCAAAATATTATTTATTTTCAAATTATAAACTACTATCAATTAATATGTAATTATCACAAACACTATCAAAACTAAGAAAAGAACATTCTTTTTTCTTCCACTATCTCAAGTATTTTTAAGAAGAGAGGGAACAGTGAAAAAAATACTTATAAAGCATTTTAAATCTGAAGTGACCTCAAAGCATTTTAGACCTGAAGTGACCTTTTTAAAGATAAATGGCAAAAGAGAATTGACAAAATGAGACACACAGATATATAGTGAAAAAACACAGAACTGCACAAAATGCAAATGGATTGTTCCTAGACAATTGTTAGAGTTATTACTGCCAGAATAGAGGATTTGAACATGAATTTGCCCATGTATACTAATGGATAATGGCCAAAGAATGTCCAGAATAAGGCAATCACCATATCAGATGACAGCTGTCTGACCTCAGGCACAGATATTAACCAGCTAGTTTTGTACACCGAAATTTAAAATAATGTCCAAAGCTCCCTAAAGCACAGGTTTTACACTAATCCAGACAAATACTAAATGTAAATCTCAAAATAATATAAGAATAGAAGCAGGAATTGCCATAAGAACAAACATTTGCAAAAATCCTAGTTTTCACTTTCCCTTCACCTCTGCACAAAACACAAGTACTCACTTTTTCCTACGTCAGACTTAGCTTTTAAAGTTTATTACAAAAGCGGGGCAATTCATTGTTTCACTGGTGACTCAGAATTGTACACTAAGTCTTATTTTCCAAGGTAACTGTAGTATTCAGAAGCCACAATTTTATTTTTTAAATCAAGGCACAGGCTTTAAGATTTTTTCCGCATAAAATTAAATTATGCCTAAAACCATTTTGGTTAAAATTTAGAGAGATTTCTGCAACAGTAAAAGCTTTTCTGTATGTAACTATTTAATTTATTAATCTAAAGCCACAGATCATGTTCCAGAAAAATAAATTTTTGTTGGATTTTGGATTTTTCTTTTATAATGTGAAAATGCAGTATATAATTTCCACACATACAGGCATCCTCTAAGGAGTTTCTAAAACATAAAAGCTCTTATTAATAAAATTTTAAAATCTATTCTTAATTAAATGTAGATTGTATCATACCTCAGTTTCAGAGACAACAGAAAATACCTAAAACCTGGTTTGTAAAGAAAAAAATACCCTGTTTTATTATATGACTTCATTTACTTTGTGGGCTCGTAAGACCCCTGGCCTTAAACACTTTTTCATAATTATATTAAACGGATCATATGCACAGTCTAAGAGCAGCAAGGATTCACTTTGTTACCTACTGTAAATAAAAATGCTGTAATTAAGTTTTTTCCATTGCAGACTAAACAAAGGAAAGGAAATAAATCGATTCATGGGGATGAAAATACACAAATACCTCAAATACACAAGCTTTTGATAAGTAAAACTGGAAAACAGTAATGAAAAAAAAATGTAAGGAATCAGTGCTGCTGGAAGTGTCACACAGTGCTGTGCAACAGTCCCTAACAGTTTGCTAGACCCTGGGTGGAGGAATTCAACTTTTAACAAAACGACAGTGACATCTGCAGGAGAAAAGGACACCCTCAGCCCCTGAAGGAGACACAGACCACACCACTGCCTTCAGCCTCCCTTAATGCCTTGCAACAAAGCCAATTCCACAATTCCATCCATAAAAGTTATAGGTAGGTAAGAAATTAGGAAGAATGTGCCTCACTCAGCCAGTTATATCCCTTCAGTGTTGAATTATGCATGTCCAAAAATTAAACAACTTCATCTACACATGAATTTCTATCTGCTATGCTGTAGTCTTTTACAATTTTCAAGTTCAACATTATTTTGCGCTTTCTCTGTGCATCTGTGGTATGAAGAAATACACTTCCAAATACTTCAAAAAATATTTTAGATTTTATTTTTTTCAAGTCTGATATTTCAGTTTTGGATTCCTGGCTTATGAGGGTCACCACACAAGTAAAAATATATAATTTTAAAAGTATTATTAAAGTTGCTAGCACAGTATTCAGATAAGAGAACAAAGTCCACAAGAGACAGGATACAAAAGTAACTGTAAAATCAAAAACATGTTCAACTCTTGAATTCAAGACAAACCACTTCTGAAGAAAATAAAAACAAATACAAAATCATCCTGTGAGACCAACTTTTGAGAAGGTTGACAACAAATTTCAAAAGAAATGGCCAAATGGTGCCTGAAAAGAGTCTATGACAAGTCTAGACTTTCATCACAGCTATATGAAAAGCTGCCTGAAAAAGCAGGAGGTAGGAAGTTCATAGGCTCATCTTCAAAATCACTCTCACTCATGTGGTTTTTAGCCTGATCTGTACATCAAAATATGCTTTGACATACTACTTTCATGTACTACTATGGATGGAGAAGAGACAGCTGCTGAAGTGACACACAAGACAAAAGACAAGAATATTGCAAAGACAACAAAAACGCGGCCACTATAATGAAGTCTTCAAAAAATCAGGACATTTGAAGCATGATTGGTTCACAAAATTACTAACGTAGTTTAAATCAGGATTTCTCAAAATGACCTAAACATATTCTAAGAGAAATGTGATCTGGGTGAGCTCTCACAAAAAGTCAGATCTAACAAATTGAGAAAGAAAAAGAGTTGGACATAGACTAAAGATTTAGTACACATTACTCCATCGAATCCTTAACAGCAGCCAACAATTTAAAAAAATTATTTTATACTTTAATTGCATTAAATTAGTGGCAGAAAAATTGGAAACAGGATAAAATAGGATTGCACTGGAAATTTAATATAGATTTAACCCACAGAATCTTTAATAGCCAAGAAAAAATATTTTAAAAATTAATTTTAATTTAAAACTATGGGAAAACTGCATTAAAAGATTTTTATTAATTTTTACCTCAAACAGTAAAATTCTAGTCTTTAATTCTGCAAGCTATATACTATGCTTTTTTTACCAGAAATGCTACTAGCATCTAAAAATAATAACACATTGAAATGTTCTTACTAAGTATCAGTATTGTAAGCAGAATCCTGTTAACCAGAAATGTCAAAGATACATGCCATCTTTCACAAAAAAGATGGTACTTCCCTTTCACATAAAAAAAATAATCCAAATGCTTGCACATATTTTGCAATTATATATTAATTCACACATAGAAATACTGTAGCGCTATATGCAATAATGAAGGAGTAGCACACTACTTATAATGTGCCTTGGATACAGAATTTTTTAATTTTTCCCTCTTTTGGTAGATCTTTGGAAAAGCTTACAATACAAGGCAAAATACAATTAACTATCTCAAACAATGAACAATGAAAATCATACTTTGTTGGATTTCTGATCCCAAAAAATTGTACCTAGAATTCCATCTAATACCCTACATCTGACAGTGACAGTTTCACCTATTACTAACATTTAAGAGAGACTGAACATTTACAAGCCTTTATGAGTTCTGGAATTGAAACTCTTCATGAAATCACATCTGTTTTTAAAAGAAAAATAAGTACTTCATACAAAGACAGGGAAGTATGTAATTCCACAGGTTACATATTAAAATGGCACTTTTTGTAATTTTTAAGTAAATTACATGGTACTCATGAAAAGTCTTTATATTTATCATCTTCTTTGAAGACCTCTTTGTCATGCATTATCAGAACCCACATATCAGAACAACAAAAAATGAAGACCAGAACTTTTTAGTATGGTAATTACTGCCTCTTTCCCATGTATACATTAAATACAAATCAGCTTAAACAAAGTGAAATGTCTCTCTCACTCTCCGAGAGACCAACTACCTTTCACTTCTGACGCTATCAGTGAATCCAGGTCACTTCAAAACTTATTATCTGTGAAATAGCCTTCTAACTCAGTTCTCAAAAGGAAATAGTGAACAGAGTCATAAAAGTAATATAAAAACAAGAATGTTTTATCAGCAAGTCCTGAAGTTTGAAGCATGTTGTAAGTTTCAGCGTAGATTCTAAAGTAATTTCTATGAACTAAGGATCTACTGTTTTTCCCGCCTGGCAACCATAACAAAGCCAACTTTAATACAGCTAAGTGGAAGAATTCAAAACTTACTGCGGTGCGACCCGTCTCCAGTAGCGATCAATTCCATTTTTAAAGTACAATACTGCTAACCATCTTACATTCACATCCAGGCTATGATTTGTAAAGATATTCTGTTTACAAAAGAAAAGAAAAATAGTTAAAAACTGCTCAAGACACCACAAGCAAGACAGAAATTGTATCAAAATATGCCATCGTATATGTAGAAATATATGCACCTCCATGATATGGGTATACAGAAACAAAAAGCCTTAATCATCATTTGACAGAAAAGTGAAAACACTGTGCTAAACAAAAGTTTTTAGAGATTAACAAAAAAGGCTTATCAGTAGCCAAATCTGGATTTATTTACAAAAAATAACATATAAGGCAAATGTATTCCTAATCTTGTCTGGCAGAGAAGGAAATATAAGGGTAATAATTACTAGAATCAGACACTTTTTACATTCTTTAATGACACAGCTCCCAGAAGTTTGTGTCACTGCAGAATACAGGATAATACCTTATTCTAGTCAGAATCCAGTCTTAAGGTTATTTATTTGTTATGTTCTCATATGCCAAGAATCCTGTCTACCAACACTGTTTGTAAAACACTGTAGGTCTGGAATTTTTAAATTCAACTATCCTTATTCTAGGAAATTAGTTTCTACCATTAAAAAGCTATAGATACATGCATACATATGTATCTATCTACATATGCTTTTATAAATCTGTATGTACATGCAGACTAACATAGAGGAGTTATTTTGGACCATAATGTTGTAAAGTTAACCAAAGAAGAGAAACTAAAATAAAGTAAGGCTATAGAATCTCAACACGGCTACTACTCTGAACAGCAGCTCTCCCGTTTTTTACTGCATCAGATGGATCCTTCTCAAGGGCTGAGACATCATTACTCCCTCCTTTAGAGAACAAGCATGGGTGAGGTCAGTGCTCTTACTATACAGTGCACTGCAAAAAGAGTGCACCACTTGAATTCATTGCTTTTAGAAGGCTAGTATGAAGGGACTAGAAAAATTTAGGGATTCTGGTCAAAAGCATCTGCTCCTTTTGGGCGCCATGACTGCAGATGGATAAACAAATCTTTCAAATGACTCAGCACTGTAGAAACCTGGGACCTCATATTCACTATGAACTCCAAACCTAACTTTCACTCAAAATCTATTTCTGTTAATAATGTCTTTCTAGAGGTAATGGCCAATCAAAAAAAAAAAAAAAACCCTAACACACTCCAATCACCAGAAAATAAACAGATTTACATGCCAACAATGATATTGACCTCAAAACTAGAAAACTGTAGAAAAATATCAGAAATGTGGTAGCCTGCCAATAAATACAACACTACATGAAAATTACTCTTATGTAATATGCCCTCCTTCCCCAAAGCTCAGGAATACAGACTAATCTCAAAAAGACTCAACTTTTCCCAAATGCAACTTAAGCACATTAAAATACAAAGAGGAAACTTCAAACACCACTTCCATATCATAAAAATAATTTCAAAATACATGAAACACGGAAAACCCAAACTAGTCATACTGAAATTTCCACTGATCTTACAACTATTCCTCTCATTGCTGAAATATTTAGCAGAAGCAAAACTTCCACAGAAAAACACCTTGAAACTAGACCCGGCCAAGATAAAAAAAAGAAAAGACCAAAGAATCTACATAAAAACAAGTAGAACTTCTCTTTATATCTTCATATGAACTTCCTAAAACATGAAGTATTTAACACAGTAATGCTGACATAGAAATAACAGGAATGAAGCCAATATACAAGCTGATGTAACTTGTACAGAAGTTCTTTTCAAAACCATCTGATTTATCTCTGAATCAAAAAGAGATATATGTAATGCCTTCAAAAGAGAAACACAGAAAAGTAATGATAGCAACACCACTAGGTACTAAAAATGGTAGGATCAAAGACGCATGAATCATGCTTCCTTATGACTATCTCTGCTTTGATTGTCCCAGAAACAAGTGTATCCCACAGTAAATAATTACAGTAATTTCACGATTACAAGCCGCACTGACTATAAGCCGCATCTCTGGGTGTCGGCAACATTTCGTTCTGTGTCCATACGTAAGCTGCACCTGATTATTAGCCGCTCTGTTGTTTGCAGTGAGGAGCCGCATGCAACAAAGTTGCCAATTAGTAACAGAATCGCGGGATGGTGGGGTTTAATGGCTCGGCTCGGGCCGTGTGGGCTTGGTAGCCCAGCTCGGCGCTGCCGCTCAGCGGGGCCGCTCGGGGCTGGCCGCTGTAACTGCTGGGCTTGCTCGCCCCAGCCCGGCGCTTCCAGGCAGGGATGTAGTCCACCAGCACCTGTGGC